>LGRX02000961.1:0-48881 GCA_001247695.2 Cymbomonas tetramitiformis
TGGACGGACGGACGGACGGACGGACAGTGGACCAAACATTCTTAACATTCTAACATTTCGCAAAATAGGGCTCCCATACTTAAGCCCATACTTAAGGAGGGTAACGCGTCGGCCCGCGTCGACGCCTGCGTTTCCCCATACTTAAGAAAATTTAAATTTTTTCTTCATACTTAAGGAATAGACACTGGCTCCCCCCTCCCCCCCTAACCAGGGACTCAGGGGGTATAACCCAGTCGCATGCGAGTGTCAAACGTGCGTCAGAGAGACGAACCCAACGACAGAGCTTGACAACCGTATACGAATGTCACACGTGAGTCTGGGTGTCGGACCTAGTGCACCTGCTTGACAATCGTATACGATTGTCAAGCAGGTGAGTCTTGGTGTCAGGTGTGCTGCACATAGACATATCGGGACGTCTAAGGTTCAGGGTTTTAGGATATATGTTGGATATATATATTGGAGGAGTTGTAACCGGAGGTCATTTCATCACACCTGCGTTCGTCACATAGAACCACAACCCGCCCCTTAGACTACCTCACCATTATGCCCAGTATTGGAATATTGCAGTATTGGATATGGCCTTTCGATGCTTTTACGTTTCGCGACTGCCATTTACAACAAGCCCAATGGGTTCCTGAAGACCGTTTAATTCTCCGCTTGTGGCGGCGAGCGCGGCAACAAGCTGAAGAAGACTGGGAGGACTTCGGGCAACATGCAATTAATCTCAGGACCTATCACTGGTGGAGTTTTTGGCCGATGTACGTCCACGGCCGTAGATCCAGCGAAAGGTTCGGGGTGAGGCATCTCGTGTACTGGTATGAGGGCGGGTGGATCTACCACCGATACTCAGATTTGGAGTGGCGGGGCTGGCGAAATAGACACCGCTACAGCGAAACTGCGCACTGTGCCCTGACAGAGATGGAAAGCGATCTGCTGCAGGAAGATGAAAGGAGATGCGAAGGTTGCGGGCGTATGTTCAGAATCTGCACCCTAACGCGCATAATTGATGCTAGCGCGTGCAATGAGGAGACATATGCTTGGTAGCTAACACTATGTCACGTGTTAGTACTGAAATAAACCGTATACTTACATGTAGGAAAAACAATAACTTTCACGCCGTGCATACCAAAACTACCCTCTGCACACTTCTGACAATCGTACACGACTGTCAACACCGTGTTGAAAGGAAATCTCTCGAAGTTTACTGCTATATAAGTAATGTTACATGTCTTTTATTCATTTATTTTCGCAGTAAAATACTAGCATCATGAATACTCCTGAGTTCATGGAAGACGCACTTGTTGAGCTTGAACGTATGTATATCGAATACGAAAAATGCAGTGTGTGCCATTCCTGGAATTGGTTCTTATATCGCGAGGAAGTGTTCATCGATCCTGCGCTGATTCCTACACATGACCCCTCTGAGGCTAAATGGAGGTTTATCCGCGAGACTCGGGAAACATGGTATTTTCAACTGTTGGATGCGCATCGGTATCCTGCCACTACTGCGCAATATACGTACACTCCCACGCAAGCCAACCCTGGCGCACTTACCCCAAAAACAATGGCGGTTCCCACAGATTTCATTCCGGAGTTGATTAACCAGGGCACAGGCTTTGACCAGGAACCTGATGACGACGGAAAGTGGTGCAATTGCCGTTAGGAAAAAAATACCTTGCTCCCATGCCTATTTAAGACGTGTTGTAGCGAGTTTTAATCATTTATTTTCGCGTTCAAAAACTTCCTGAGAAATGGCGCTGACCCGGCAGGTTGAGCGAGTCTTGCTTTGGTTAGATGGTTTTGACGAGGATGAAGATATGATAAATCATGTGAACATTTTCGGTCATACACCTTGCGTAAACTGTAATGCGGAAAACGTATACGCGCATTGCGAAAGGCCTATCATTCAGGGAAATTGGGACTTGGACGCAATCTCCGCAGGATACCGTTATGTACGCCGAACTCGGTTTTTCCTATTCTTTACCTTGATGCATCTCGAACGATTTCCCTCCAGGAACCCTTGGACGGGGAGGTGGGTAACGCCTAGAAATCTGAAAATACCTGTGGACAAGATAAATGCTTTATTGTTACCGGAGCAGCGCGGCGAGAGTATAGAGCAATATTTAGGAGCTTGCAACTGTGCGGCGGATATGACTGACGAGGACTTGGACTTTGGCTTCTAAGAACATGCTAATTGTACCAATGATTTTAAGAAAATAATTGTTAATTGTGCTACCCTGAAATGTATGTTTCGTGGGTGTCCTCGGTTCTAGGGTCGGAGCCCGCCAGTGTCCAATGTACTAGCATTCATGCAGATTTACACGCTAGGTACAGGGTCGGGGTGCTCGAGCAACGCTGCCGCGAGAGCGGCTGGCATCTCGAAACAAGCATCTGGCTCAGCCTCCATAACCGGAGTAGCCGAAATAGCATCCATGCCTAAAGCATCCGCGACATCATTCAAATCCATTTCGTGGTCATCAGGCACATTGGCCTTTTGTTTTTCTATCAGCGCTATGTCACCTGCGAGCACCTCGGAATACCGTGCTCTGGCCATGTTCAACACCTCTGCATCCATGTCGATCGAAAGGACATGCCTTTGCTCCATATACCCCGCCATGGAGGCTGGAGCCGTTCCGCATGGAAATTCCATAACACAAGCATCCATGTTGCTGTACAAGCGCATCAGCTCACGGTAAAGACGGATTGGCTTCTGAACGCTGCGAATATTTTGTCCATCTTCTTTCTTCAGGTACTCCTTAGGTGGCAGCGGTACCTCCTGTTTATAAACAAACAACACACTCGAGTCTGAGTGTCGGACCTAGTGCACCTGCTTGACAATCGTATACGATTGTCACTTGCGAGTCTGCGTGTCTGAGCTAGTGCATCTACTTGACAATTTTGTTTGGCGGAGTTGCATTCATGAGAAGATATGAATGCATACAAGGATTCTTACCATGCTGTTCGTGAACGCGTTCGAAAACTTTCCGACCGTTGTTCGCAGCGGGGCCCACTTCGGTAGCTTATTACTCTTTGAGGGATCTTCCACCAAGTGCAGCAACACATACGGTTGCAAAACGCTGACCGGACCAGCCGCATTATTACCTATGCGTCCTCCGCCTCGATTCCAGTATTGAACCGTCTGGTGGCATGTCCATTGCAGCGGCCATCCTTTGGTCGAAGCGCAGAAGGCATCGATGATTGCTTGCTGCCTCGATATCGCGAAGGTTTTTCCATTAATGGTCACATTACTGCGGGTGGTCGAGTCCGGTAAGAATAGAATCACAATGCCACCATAATCCATAGCCGACATGCAAATACCACCCATGTATGAGTAGAAGTCTGTTGAATAGGTATCCCATACCTCCGAAAACAGCCCAAAAGGACCATCCACGAAGATCAGATCCACTCCATAGCGAGCGTGTTGCAATGTTTTTTCATTGCGCCAACTGACCATGACTTGATTGCTGCGTGGACCCTTATTCCTTTCGGCGCGAGATTCGTTAACCTGTGGAACATTGCTTTCATCAGTCTGCTTTGAAATACATACGCAGGAAATACTTAATACATTGCAATGTAGATATATGAACAGTTCTAACCTTCATTCCGAATTCCAGCAATCCCTCAGTCAGAAGCTTCGCCAGCAACTCGCGATGGCACTTGTTGAAGTCCACCGGCTGCTGGACTCCCTCGGCAGCATGCAGCTCCTTGTGTTGGATTTTCAGCTCCATGAATTCAATCACCGCGCTCTTCGGCTCCCAATCATGATCGAAAATCTCCGTTTTAACCAGAGCATCCGGCATCCCGCCCTCCCGGCGTGACGCTTTCACACGGAGTTCCAGCCATTCCCAAACGGCCTGTAATACGCATCAGAATCAGTCTTCGAACTCAGAGACAGAGCAGACTCTAAGTCAAGCTAACGCCAGAGCTTGACAATCGTATACGATTGTCACACTTCTTTTACCAACATTTACCAACTGACCGATCATCCCCATGGCATGATCATCACAAGTGTATAACGGGGTCACCTTCGCACTGAACGCGGCGATCTCGTCATTGATATCTGGCATTTCTTTCGCTTCCATCATCCGCGACGCTGCCAGTACTGCAGGGGCCAGATTAATCTGAGACCCAGCTCCTGCTTGAATCGCCCATAGCAAATGCAGGCAGTTTTCCTCAAACCCCCTTTTCGTATGGGTGATGCCCAACGTCTGCTTAAACCATGCGGGATCGTATACGGGTGCCTCAGTGTAGGCAGGGCCATAAAGCTTCGGAATCGTGAACGTAGCCCCAAAGCGACCGCCATTTCGAATCTCGATGAAGTCATCCGGCAAGGTGTGAATGTAGCACAAGATCATACGCGTGGCTGCATAGCAAACATCACTGTCATTAGGACTTGTAATCCTGCAACTTAAAAAAAAAACTTGTGAGGACTAACTCACCAGCGCAATCCACAAGAGTCTTGTAGGTATGCATGGTATCCTGCGATGGCTTATTCACACTCTTGTCCATAGCCCTTCCTTCCTTGGAATCAACGCGCTTCCATCGTTTTGCTTTAATCATGCTCTTCATGACCTCATCGAAGCGTGCAGTGTAGAATTTGTTGGAAGATTGGATTAACATCCACACCAGAAGCTTGGTTTCCAAATCAGGCTCTCCGTGGACGTTCTGAATAAAAAAATGGTGATGTTTTTGCACGTACGTCATATGCTGCGAATCACGGTACGTTACCCCATTAAAGTCATAGGGTCCCCAAGGGGTGTCAACGTTTAGTTTGAGTATAGTCTCCTGCGTATCCTCATCATCATCATAGACGTCCCTGATAGCCTCTGCGTGTTTATACCAATCTGGGTATTTAGTCCAACCCATCAGCGAGGCAAACTTGGCCTTGGCAGATTCGATGACATCCTTGATGAAACCAAGACGATGACAATACGAGCTGAACTCAGTGCCAGTCAAAAACTTGCCCTTGCAACTGATCCCATATTTCTGGTAGAACTCCTTCCGTTTGTCCACATCGGCCATTAATGCTCCTTCCTTCGCCACTTTCAGAACAAAGAAAAAATATCGTACATCAAACCCTAAGGCTGATAGCGAGGTGCTTATAGCCTCTAGGGTAAGAACAGGCTGCAGTTCTTTCGGATAGTTCTTCAACTCGAGAGCTTCCTTCCGCCATTCGTCTCCCAGTTTTGGATCCAGTAACCGCAAAATCTGCAAGCAAGACACGTTGGACACATGTAAGGGGCGACACGCTTGTCACACGTGGGTGAGAACTGAAGCTTGCGCCAAAGCTTGACAATCGTATACGATTGTCACGCGTGAGTCAGGGGCGAAGCTAGCGCCAAAGCTTGACAATCGTATACGATTGTCACGCGTGGGTGAGAACTGAAGCTTGCGCCAAAGCTTGACAATCGTATACGATTGTCACGCGTGAGTCAGGGGCGAAGCTAGCGCCAAAGCTTGACAATCGTATACGATTGTCACGCGTGGGTGAGAACTGAAGCTTGACAATCGTATACGAGTGTCAAACGTGGGTGAGGACACATGAGAGAGCGCGGAAGTTTCATACCTTTTGCGCATCCCGCTCGCGCGATTGGAGGAGGGCAACTTTTGCCGATTGATCCCGAAGTTTGGAAATCTCGTTCGAGTAGGCCGCCGCGGTCGTATCCCTCAGATTATTCCGATACCAAGCGTTACTCTTGGCACTAGCTTGCCTTACCGGGAATTGTGTAAAATGCGCCAGTTGGTCTTCCGAGGCGTCGGCAACATTCAACAGCAAAATCCATTTATCGTGTTCGTGAGAGTCAACAAGACTTTCTGTTTGGTCGGTGTTCGTCAGTGTCCCGATAAGGCTCTGCGCAAACCGAAACTTGTAAAAAATTCATTCATGTACATACGGTATTTTATTGAAACAATGAAACAAACGATATCATACAAGGATCGCTTACCAAAACACAAAGAGGTGTTTCTTTCTTCAGAATTGTAATCGTTGTGGCCAACCCCTCCAGAGAGGACCTATTACTGGTCCCGGTACCGCTCCAGAATGCTTTACGTTTCCTTGCGTCCAGGACAAGGTCAAGCCAGGCGTCATAGCGATGCTGGCCATCCACCACGACAAGCTGCATTCGCATGAACTTGTTTTTCACCCACCTCTTGTAGTCGTCAGGATCATTATCGAATAGGTTGAGATAGTCGGTCTCCAGATTGTGCACCATGGTGTTGAAATTGCTTACTTCCTCAGGAGCCTCCGCATCCGCCGCTGCAAGCAACCGAAATGAACTTAGGTCTGACAATCGTATACGATTGTCAAGCTTTGTAGGAAAGTCCCGAACCCTTGCATAATACTAGTGCTGACAAGCAATGCCTCACCGGGATAAAACTTGGACATGAGCATTTGCCTATACTCTTCGTCCGTGTAATAGTGTCCAGTCCACCACACGATGACATGTGATTTGTCCACCTCCCATCGCTCCATGATGACCTTCTTCTGCTTCTCTATTCCCTCTTCTGAAGTCGCGCGGGTAAACGAAAGTCGGTTTGAGTCGCCCTGAACATCAGCAGGATGTACCAGCAAGCCAAGAGGGGCAACTACTGGAAGCTTTTTGTCTTCTCGAGTAATAAGCTGGGGACGAAAAGTCCATTCTGAGATCACTTTTTTGATATTCAGCGGTCCTGGGAATATGTAGTCTTGCCTGTTGTCGTCATCAGTGCTCCCAGATATCGCTGCCTTACCCTTCGGGTCACGAGCACGCTTTGGCGGTGGTGCACTCCCCGAGGTCTCGGGTGCAGGAGCTGACGCTGCCTCTGGCCCTGCCTCTGGCGGTGCATCTGCATCAGCTTTTCTCTTACCTAGCAATCTTTTAAGAGTGACAGCAGCTTTAGGTGCGTCCCGATTCTTCAGTAATGCAACAGCTGTATCAACTATCTCCTTATTATCTCCACCTTCCACAACGGCCCCAATTCTACTCTCGAGGTCTTTCTTCTCCTTCTTATTAGTTGTAGCGGCATACTCGAGCATTAGCGCAACGACTTGCTCAGCTGGTTGCTGAGCTGGTTCCTGAGCTGGTTTCGGTTTACCAACTGTAATAGTCAGCTTTGGCGATTTAGCTGTAGGTTGAGGATCACTTGCGACTGGAGTGGCATCTTCACTTGCGACTGGAGTGGCAGCTCCTGCGGTACCTGGAGCAACACCAGCGGCGGGTAACTCATTTGAACCACCTTCACCGGATGCCAAAGATCCGCTCTGAGAGGCCTGTGCACCTCCGGAGGCCATACGCTGTAAATCTCTAATTGTGCCTCCGAATTTCTTTCGAGCGGTTTGTTTTGTACGAGCCATGCAATAATGAAAAAAATGACACCCCGACATGCATTTATAGGGCTGCAGGTACGCACCTCCCTCACGCCCGGCAGCCACAGCCTGTGCCTTAGCTGTGGGCTTTCTGACTCTTGATAACCTCCCTGTAGACATCTGTAAAATTATGAAGTATTTTAATATTTTCCTAGTATATATAGATAAAAAATCTATAAATATATCTACCACAATACTCACGTGTGACAATCGTATACGATTGTCAAGCTTCGACCGTACGGTTAATCATATTCAGATGTGCACGAGTAGTGACAAACTCTTCGCGAATATCCAGGCAGGGTTATACGACATGCAATAGGATACACGATCTCGGCGCTAAGTTCGGCTCTCTCTCTCACGTGTGACAACTGCCGTACGGTTAATCATATTCGAATGTGGACGAGGGTGCTAACACATGCAATGGTATACAAAATGTTTTGAATAACGTATATGAAAATGCATACACTGTAAAATATATAAGATGCCATCACAGATTTACGTTTGTATTCTATCTAAGCAACTAGAGATCGAAGTTGTCCGGAATTCCAGGATAATACGACAGTATTTTGCGCACTTCTGAGGATAGCAGCGATGGCTCGTGAAGGTATCCCACACTTGTAATGATCGGAATTTCGAATATCTCGGAGTACAGCCAAAGGAAATGCTTGCATGGAGCAGGTCGGGTCCTCGCCATTTCTCGAAAACACGGACACGAACAACGGTATTCTCGTCCAAACTCCAAGAGGTATTCACGGCCATCGGAATCAGGGTGAGAAACTCGGAAGTTATAGACGGTTGCACCACCAGGAACACATTTCCGGATTTGAGTCAGTGCAAGGTTATCGGTCTTAACCATGCTGTGGAGCGCGGTATAGGAATTCGCTATCTTCTTCGTCAAGAAACCCTTGCCACTCGCTTTCACCTTAACACCGTTGCGAAGTCTCTCCTCCACGTCCATCTCCGAATTCTCCGATCTCACCAGATGTCCTCGAGCCTCTCCTGGGGTCACATCCTCATGGGCAACGCAAACACCAAGAGAACAGAGACGAGTCTCCTCACTTTCCAGGATCTTTGTGTCCGGTGCAACAAGAAGTTTGGGTACACGGTTCGCCCCCCCCTCGGGCAGTCCAGGCATCGAAACGTGACAACAATACCATGGGTTTTGAACACATTTCCACGAGCAGAATATAATCCTCCGGATCGGGGGAGTGGTCCTCACTTCGCGAACTTGACCCTTTTGAAGAGTTAAGTTTTTTGCTGGAAAATAATAGGTCAAGCTTCCGGTGTACCCAATAGTCAGCTGCCCTTTCGCGATTGGGATGTCGTGACGAGAACCATTAGACTTCCGTCCATAGCATTTACCGTTAGTGCCTGCCCGCGTGACGTGAAGCAGGGAAGGTTGGAAGTCCCCACCAGCTTCCGGGTAAACGCGAACTAAAGTACGCTCCGGACGTGCCGCAGAGGTAGGTCTTGCCGCCGAGGTAGGTCTTGCCACCGAGGTAGGTCTTGCCGCAGAGGCAGGTGGCACCGCCGAGGCAGTGCGCGTCTTCTTGGAGGCGACGCCTTCCGAGGGAAGTTCCGCAGGGCGTTTGCGCGAAACCCCCCCATGGTTCACCTTATCTGGACGGTGGGTGTCCGTTGCGGGGATGCCCCTCTGTGGAAGCCATCCTGTCGCGCCAGCACGAACTGTTTGCATTAATTCGCGACCATCTGCAAACTCTGCCTGAGTAAGGACGCCTTTAACCCACTTATCCTCCAATGAACGAATACGACCTTGCACGCACAACAAGTGCTTTGATGAGTTCTGCCGGTTCATCGCCAGGCAAATTTGTCGAATCTGCATAAGGCTATCGAATTCCACCGACTCCAACAAGGTGGAGTAGTATGCCCCCCACGATCTCCACTTCGCGTGCATGCTTTCCGCAAGGCATACAAGCGGTCGTTGGATTTCGGCGGTCATGTCTTCGGTTTGTTCCTTGAATTGCGACAGAATGTGCTGCGCGTGCCGTATTTGGAAAACGAAGTACGCATTCAATTTTGGCTGATTCGACCTGCCACATTTCTCAGCATACCAGGCGAAGATGGCAGTTTCACAGGACACCTTGGCCTCGGGAGTAGAGTAAATCCATCGCTGTAACAGGTCTTTGTGCACGGCATGGAGATCTGATGGAATAAGAGATTCGATCTTATGTAAGTTCTGCCCCCAATGGAACGTGCACTCCAGATTGTTACGGTCATCTTGGTCTGGCCAAACTTTCTTGATTGCTGCCCAGTTAGCACCTGTGCCCCAAATATTAATCAGTTCTTGAAAACCAAGCATATCATGCGTAGGTTTACACGGTGCTGACAATCGTATACGATTGTCAGAACGATATAAAGTGCAAACTCACACAAAAAACTATGATTTTTGACTTGCCCTGTATTTCATGCGTAGGTGACATTCGTATTCGAATGTCAACGGTTCTGACAATAGTATACGATTGTCAGAACCGTGTAACTTACAAACTCTCCCATTGAAAATTATGATCTTTAACTTACCTGCTGCATCTCCCATGAAGCCGTAGAATAATACTTCCTCACGCGGGTGTTCGGCTGCTACCGTCTTCTTCACCAATGTCCAAAACAGTACCTGTGTTTCGGTACAGTCTTTGGGTACGTTCATGGTGGCAATAGTGAGCAGAGCGTTGGCCTCTATGGAGAACACGTGCGCCCCCATCGTCACCCAATCCCCAGAAACCTTGCGATGTACGAAATCCAAGTGGACGTACGCTGAGCGGAGGTAGTCGTCGCTACTTTTCGGGTGCATGCGACGCACGAGATCGACACCTCCATCCACTCCGACACTGGACATAACGAACGTGTGAGCAAAACTGTCGATGTTCCCCTCGTCCGCGAAAGATTGCAGTAGGCCCTTACCGTGCTTAGCAGCCCATTGGGAAACGGCTTGCATGCCCTCATCCTGTCGACGGCCTCGCACGAGATTCTGGTCCACTGCCTTATCAATCACTTTCATTTTCCTCGCGATGTCTGGTAGCTGGCTAGGGTCAAAAGAAGAATCTTTTGGAAAGACGGTTTCCGAGAGTAAAGTCCTTTTCACCTGGCACACGTTTCGAACTCCACCGGTGTTTAGAACCTCCTCAGCCCTAGTCTTAGCTGCTTTTAGCTCACCCACGCTGGGGTTGTCGGTGGACAACACGGAATGGTTGTGTCCAAGGGAGCTAGTAGACAGCTGGAGGATGTTCCAATCGGAGTCTTCTTGGATGGTTACTTCAAACGGACAATTGCCGGAATGAGTAGGCGCAGCGTTGCAAAGGGCGCACGCCAGATTGCGGTTCTTAAAGGTACCGGTGAATTGGAAACGGTTACGATCACCCGTTGTACGAAACACTACACATGCATCGTTCTCGCAGGATAAAGCCCCACCACATCGAGTAGTTCTAGTAAGACGGCCTCTGATACGCCTTTTGTTCCCAGAACGCATCCAGGTCTGCGGATCGTATTTTAAGAAATCTCTCCAAGGAGAGAAATGTCCAGCACGTGGCTTGTAAACTACCCCCGGAAGGAGAGGTACTGGCAGTTCATCGACAAGCTCGCCAGGCTGACCTGGCGCTATGTCTTGGGACAAATCAACATGCTGAGAAAAATCTATCGGAATAGCTGGTCCGGCATAGGCAGTATTTTCCGATTTGACCTTATGCTTGAGCTTTGGTTCTTGTACAGCGCTAGAGGATTTCATAGATTCATACGAGTCCTTAGGAGGTGGAGGCGATTCGGTTAAGTCACAAACTAAATATTCTTGCTTTACTTCAGGGCGAGGCGTCTTAGGAGGCGGAGAAGCTGATGCTTGGGAAGATTCGTGTGTGGCAGTGTCGACATTCGCACAACCGGTTTTCACGTCACTAGATCCGGGGGTTGAACTGACACCACCGATCACAAGTACGTCAGCTCCGTCAGGGAACACGGTACCGAGTTCGACAGGTTGCACGTCTTCTGCGCTGCGCAGGTGAAGAAGCATCGGGGTGTCGGTAAGGGTTGGAAACAAGGCCTGTAGTAACGGAAGAGATATTGGCACGGTATGCGGGACATCCAAAGCATGATTACCGTATCGCAGGGAAGCCGGCATGGTTTCCTAAAGTACCATGAAAAATGAATTATTTTATGAAAATAATACCCTATATAGACATGATAAAAATATGAAAAAAAATAAGAAACACGTTAGACAATCGTATACGATTGTCAAGCTCTGTGGTTAGGTTCGTCTCTCTGACGCACGTTTGCCACTCGCAGACGACTGGGTTATACCCCCTGAGACCCTGGTTAGGGGGGGAGGGGGGAGTTAGTGTATATTCCTTAATACTTAAGAAAAAATTTAATTTTTCTTAAGTATGGGAAAACGTAGGCGTCGACGCGGGCCGACGCGTTACACTCCTTAAGTATGGGCTTAAGTATGGGCGCCCTAATTTGCGAAATGTTAGAATGTTAAGAATGTTTGGTCCATTGTCCGTCCGTCCGTCCGTCCGTCCACAGTGGACGGACGGACGGACGGACGGACGACTTTCGTGGACCAATACCACCTCTCGTGAGATCAACCTGTCCGACGGCGGCGTGGTTGACGGTCTGAACGAACCCCGCGAACTCACCGTCCGCGTCCGCCGTGGTGGTCACCCGCGCCGATTGCAGTGGCGCGGGTTCCACATCCTTTCCCTGCGAGACAGGCATAGCAGGGGCCGGCACGGCGGATGCCGATGCCGCCGCACCACCTGCCGGAACCTGCTCCTCGGGTGCGGCTACCGCTGCGGCGGGCCCACACACCAGAGCCGAAGCCTCCTGTCCAATGCCGGCAGGAGGCGGGAAGGAAGCATGGGTGTAGTGCACCTGCGGATTGGCTGCGGAGTGAACCTCCGCAGCAAGGTCGTCGAGCCTTTGGAGAATGGACTCACCCTCAGAACTCGGCTGCTGCTCCACGGTGAAGCCGTAGGCGGACACGTCGATGCCGCCCACCGCACCCGCAGAAAGCACCGCAGGCGGCCCATACGCAGCCGCAGCACGCGCGAAAGCCTCTGCGCCATCATCCGCAGCATGCTGGAACACCGCACACATCGCCAACGCGTGCACCCCTTCCGCATCCTCCTCGTCGATAGGGATACAAAATGATGCTGCAGAGTTGGGCGGGTGCTGACGTCCACCCAACGGGCAGTCGCGGTAAAAGTGATACTGCTCACCTTTTCCCGCTCTCTTGCATTTCCCGCAGAAAGGCTTTGCACGTTGCTCGTCGCGGTCGAATCCCACCGGCGGAGCCTTGTGGGTCCCCACACGGAACCCCCGCGGATGCTGCCCCTTCTGCTGCTGCTGTCTCTGCTGAACACGCTCCCGCTGCTGCCGCACCACCGGAGCGGCCTCACCGTGCTGCCCCTGCACGAGCTCCTTGAGCTCCGTGATCTTTTGGAGCAGCGCATCGTACTCACTGCTGGAGAGGTGTGCGGAGACCCCCCCCGCACCAGAAGCTGCCTTCCCCCCGTCCGTCTGCGCCCAAGACTGATAAATCTCGACCACTAAGGAGCGAAGAGAAGCAAGGGACACGTGGGACAGGTCGGCAGCCATGGGATAGCGGACCTTTACCGCCGCGTAAAACACGGGGTCGAGGCGGGTGTAGAGGGATAATTTCCGCGTCGCCTCGGTCGGAGTCCAGTCTGAAGTCCTGTTATCCCGCACCAAACGCTGCTCCTTAGCCAAAATCGGCTGCGGGTCAACGTTTGCGGGATAACGTAAAGCCGCATGCTCCTCCTGCTGCGATTCCCGCAGCGCCACCGGTACAGAGCCCTTGATGATGTCGACAAGAGCACGTCGTCCATCTCGGTCAGTCGAGGAGTCGGTGCCAGTCAGCCAGACATACGCGTTACTGTGCTTCTCCACCACGAGAGCCAGAACGTCGTATAGCAGCCCATTCACCCTGCTGACCACGGGCACCAGAGGGTCCTCGAGGTCGAAGGCCCGCAGCTCCAAACCAGCAGACTGAAACTCTGTGCGCAGCTGCACCACCAGGTCGGACAGGAGGCCAGAGTCGTCCGTACCGCGGAAATGATGCTTCTTGTCACCAAGAATATCCTCACGGATACTCTTGGCCCAAGCACGATGCAAGCGCGCCTTGTAAATCTCGTCGACCAACTTGGACTGCTCCTGCAAATAACGTCTGACGGCGACGTCCGCGTCCACGTTCGATGCAGGGTTGGGAGTGGGAACCACAGGTGTAGCAGCTGTTGGAGTGTTCCGCACCTCGTCAAGTAGCCTTAGAGAGGCATCAATGTCACTGTCCCTCGTGAGGGACTTCTTAGATCTTGTCGTCATGTCCATTTCTAGAAACGCCTGAGGGGAGGCGGTACGCTGTAACACGTTTGGGTAGGGTCGCGGAGAAAATGCGACGTCACAGACACGGAAAGAGCGGTCGGGCCATGCAAGCGAGGGGCGAAGGAAGATGTCGTCGAAGTCAAAGGTGCCAAGGTCACCAGCCCAAAATACGGCAGCAGGCGGGGCCAGAGCGAGCAGAAAACCGTGAATAATGAACATTGCGACGACGAAACCCAATCCAAGCCGGCACCCCATAGCTGCGGCTCAAGCCGCTCACCGCAAGCCGCTCATCTCATAATTCTCTACTAGTGCCCAAACGCGCTAACGCGCACCACCTCTCCGAGCGGCCGTTTAGCCAATCATGGCCAAACTAGCAAGTGGAATAAAGCGTGGATGGGGCCACGACCTACTGGAATATCCAAGTTCACAGATAATAGTGTGTGCTGTGAAACTGATATAGATAAACTCTCATAAGAAATAAACCCTAAGCTAGATATACCCGGAACGGTCACGGAGTCAGGATTCACGGCCATGAATCTGAAATTCCCGGCCGTGAATTCCGAGGAGCGGTCTCGAGTCTAACTACATGTGACACTCGGTGTGTCACAGCACGGGCTTACGGATCAGTCACGGTCCAGTGTTGGCTACCTAGGAATCTGTCATAGGGGCCTGCACCGGGACTCCCGGTCAGGGCTGCCTATACAGATTTCAGCACTGACTAGTACTTGAGTATAGATACATGATAGGTAGGGCCCTACTTACCCTTGTTTATGTATAAACATGGCCTTACCTGACTAGTACTTGAGTATATATACATGATAGGTAGGGCCCTACTTACCCTTGTTTATGTATAAACATGGCCATTTCCGATCAGTACCTGAGCATAGATACATGATAGGTAGGGCCATACTTACCCTTGTTTATGTATATACACAAACTGATGCTATCTATTTACACTACACAAATGCCATGTCGTACTGCAGGCCTAAGTACTTAGCAAGCTCGTCCTCGCTAGGATTTTCATCCTGGACATTCTGCTTGAAGAAATCTGCTCGAGGGTCAAGAACCACCGCAGTTTGCATGCAAGGATGCTTCACAATTACTACTTGCGACGCGATCTGATCTGCGAGCATGAATGGCTCTTTGGTATCGAACACGGTGTCAGGGTTCTCGGGGTCATCGCAAAAGAAACAGCCAGTGACGCTGTCCGGGCCAACTATGGAGTTCATCCGGTTATACATGGCGATCTTCGCTTTTTGCTGGATTTGACACTGTGTGTGACACTCAAAACTGTCACATGTCACTTCCTATGGTAGGCTGGGTGACCGTCACCAGTAGACGGGAAACACCCGTTAGGTATTTATGTATGCCTCTGATTTATCTATCTCACTTTTACCGTTCTGATTCCGTAACCCTTAACTCAGGGTTTATCTCAACAGTTAGATATATATTACCGCCGAACCATATATCTACCAGGTTTGGCCCCACTTGCGTTTTATTTAGCCACTGCGAGATTGCCACCATGAGTGGCTAAGCTCGGACGCCTGGGATGGGGTGAGGCGCTCCGCGCGTGAGAGTGCCGGCAGTCACGGGTATGGCCTAAATTTTATGGGTTGATTTACGGCACGCCGCACCGGTTGGAGAACGGTTTTCTACGGGTCTTAACGTTGGATTGGTTTACGTTTTCTGGTTGGATCCCACACCGTTGCGTATTGGCCGCCGCTACCACACGACTTCCCTGAATTATTTGATCTCTCACGGCTGCCGTATCGGCGACCCACGCGTTTCTTGGCCGCCCGGAACTGCCGCACATCTCGCGTTCCGTTGCCTCACTCCGCCCCTTCAGTCCTTCTCAAGATGGTTGCTTCTACTCGAGCCACCGCTAGCATGGCGAATCGCCGACGCGCGCTATCCACGATTTTTGATTCGGCAGCTGCGAGACACGCCAACACTCCAGCCACGCCGCCGGCAGCTCAGCCGGCTGCCAATTCAGCAGGTGCTGCGTTCCTGGCCTCGGTGCGGACGCTGCAACGGGAACACTTCGACATGAAGGTCTCCAAGTCCGTTCGCCAAAAGTTATTCGAGGACAAGAACGGGCGATTTTCCGGGACTGAGTGCCACGCGTCCGCGCTCTTCGCCAGGATGGTCTCTGCGCTGCAGACAACATTTGTCACGGAGGACATTGGTTTCGCACCCCTTTTCCTGCTGGACGATGCTACCCTCCCCATCCGCGTGGAGGCCAACGCCTTATTGTTCTCCACGCTCGAGCTCATGGTTGACCCCGCGTCGCCAGCAGCGGACTGGATGGGTGACGGGAGGGTGACGGGAGGAATTTCCGTGCTTTTCGGTTCGACCTACAGCGAACACGTCAAAACACGGCCATACTTGGCCCCTTCCCATTGCAGGTAGGGCAATGCTCGCCCCGGGTTCGTCCCGAGAGCAAGGCAGGTAGGGCCCTACCCGGTCATGCCGTCGCGTTCAATGTCAGTGAAGGTGGCGCGTGCCGGATGATTGTCGTATTCTTCCGTCAGAATGATTCCATCCCAAAAGAGTTCCTCAACTAAATCTATAAACCCATTCGTGGGATTGGCATCCCATTCGAGGACACGTTGCCTCTTGAAGGCATCGTCCGCACGCGGCGGCGTCGTCAACCCATCGCCCTCACCCGGAGAATTTGGCAAGCGATATGCAACAGTGGCTCTTTTCGCGGGATTGACCCTCCGTCTCTCCTCCGGAATCCCACCTTGCGCCAATCTCTGTGCGCGGGATGTCATCGCCTATTGTGCCTGCAAACCGCTTTTGCCCACGTACGTAACCTGCTGTACCATCATAAGTATGGCGTAAACATGGCCCTACCTAAGCAGTTTCAACAGCCGAGATGGTGAAACACGGCCTTGTTAGCCTTGTTTTACTGCCAACATTGGGCAAGACGTACATAAAACGGACCATGTTTGATCTGTGTTTAAAAACACGTGGCAAACTTGGCCATTTTTGGGCAATGTTGGCAGTAAAACAAGGCAAACCACGTTGTGTTGCGCCGCGAAGATGTTTACCTTGTACCTGAGTAGAATTGCCCTGGTATGGCCCGGTTCGAACAGCATTCACGCGAACACAAGGTAGACATCTTCCGCGGCGCACATAGCCCAAATCAATGCCCCAAATGCAAAACCCAATGGGGAAACGACCCAAACATGGTCATGTCTAGACCATACCTTAGGGTGCAGGGGCAAGCGTGGACAAAAATCGGTCATTTTCATGAAAAAAACAAGTTGAGCTCAAAAGAAAGGGGCTTGCTCGCAAAATACGATGGTGAAAACGGCTTGCTCAAATATTCTATGGGCCATTCAGGAATGGTCCAGAAGTGGGAAACCCTTGAAAAAAATATGCACAAAAGAAAGCGCAACAGAAAAAACATGGGTCCCATGACCCGGAATCGCCACTCGCGCAGGTTCAGATCGCCGACCGTTCGCGGACAGGTTCAGACCGTTCAGATCGCGGCGTTCGAAAATCGAGAGTCTTCAGTTTATCCCAGAAGATGCCAGGCGATTACACATTACTCGAGTGATGACACAAAAGACAACGTCGCGCGATCGGGTGAGAGACACGGCATCGATAGCTCGATATCTGATAGCACGTTGACATGCGACATTGCGATAGCCGATGGCAGAGGTGACCGCGTGTCACCGTAGACGTCATGTCATGTCACCATACTTGTACAGTGCACAGTTCGAGTTGTCAGTCACGGTACTTGTAAACGTTGGAGTTCGAAATTCCTCCTCTTCTCGTTGACCATCTGTACAGTGCAGTGCCTGTCTGCACTGTACAAAATTCTGCTTGCGCTTTTGCTTTTGTTTCCATGCGTTGCTTCTGAATTCATTCTTGCTTTTTCATATTTTCTCCTGCGTGCAAGTACTAGTGCCGTAGTGTTTTTTACGCGCAGATGTAGTTAGATCTGCGCGTATTGAACGTTTACATGGGGTGAACGGGAGATTTTTCCCGCTAGTCCTTTGGACTAGATTTGGTTGGTTCTATTCCAACTCACCCCCTCTAAACTTTCACTCTCCTTAACTTTCTTCTTATTTTCCCCCCTTTTTTCCCTCGTTACTAACCTCTTTTTCGTTGGCGCTATTTTTCAGATTGACTCGTGAGTTGGACCGGCGAAAACGCGATTCAACCCACGAACGACTCCATCGCCTTCGACTTCTATTCTCCTTTGACCCCTTGTCTTTGAATTGTTTTCGTTTGCGTGCTTGTTTTTTTTTCCAGATTTACTAACGATTGGTTCCTTGTCCTTTGATATAGGATGGCTGAAAATTTATGAGGAGCAAGGCACGTGCTCATCAACGACGCCAACACTCGCGTTGTAGATTGTAGATAGGCTTATTGTTTGTATTTTACGAAATAGTTTTCAAGTAGGATTTGAAATAGTAATGTAGTGAATATTTAGGGAGTAGATTAGAAAATATAGTACTTACGCGATATTGGTTTGTATTAACTGTATTGCATAATGTATTCATTTGTGCGTTAGAACCCATGCTTGTTTGCATTCGTGTGTCCTATCGTATTGAGCATGTAGTTACGTAGCGAGTAAAAAATAGTTTCGAATAGCAATTGCTATTGCCTTGTCGCATTTTCACATATCACATGCATACTTTTCAAAGCACGAAAGCATCAACTAGGAAGTATAGTGCATCCCAACTTGCGGTATGCATACTAAGTTTCAATATGTTGTGCATGCAACATATTGAAACTTAGTATGCAACGCATACATAGCATATCCAATATGTGTGTGTTAAAGCATATCATTAATATGTGTTTGTTATTCGTTGAAAGACCGAATATCTAGGTAGATATGGCCATGTTTACATCGTATTCGATATGCGGTAGATATATACATGGCCATGTTTGATCAGTACTTGAGAATAAACACATGATAGGTAAGGCCATACTTACCCTTGTTTATGTATAAACATGGCCATGTTTGATCATTACTTGAGAATAAACACATGATAGGTAAGGCCAAACTTACCCTTGTTTATGTATAAACATGGCCATACTTACCTTGTACTTGGATATAGATACATGATAGGTAGGGCCCTACTTACCCTTGTTTATGTATAAACATGGCCATACTTACCTTGTACTTGAGTACAGATACATGATAGGTAGGGCCCTACTTACCTTGTTTATGTATAAACATGGCCATACTTACCTTGTATCTACCCAATGTCTAAGTGATTCATGCATTCACGTGCGTACGTATGGTGCGTTAGACATTGGGTAGGTACAAGGTAAGTAAGGGGTAAGTAAGGCCAAAAACCACGACCAAACATGGCCCTACTTGGGTAGTGTTGCGCCGCGGAAAAACTGACTAAACATGGCCCTACCTACCTTGTGTCTTAAGCCATCCAGACACAAGGTAGATACAAGGCAAACATGGCCCTACCTACGATTCCTAAATTTGTAGGGAAATAGGTAGTTGTGCTTAATAAGCCAGCCAGCAAACGAACTGAGAGCTCGCACCTGCACTGCCATCGTACCGGCCTTTACAATGAATAATACCGCGCCCGCAAGAAAACCCCTAACCCTGGGTGCTTTGCCTGTTCAAATAAAGACTGTATATTTTCATAGCACCAACGTCTTATCTGGTAGCATCCTTCTTGCCTTTTGTCAGTTTTTGTTGAATTTCTGTGCTACGCACACAGTTACAGTCTCGTGCAGACCTCCTACGCCCCCTAGATTTAAGGTGGGTGCCACCGCTTTTAGCATTAAAGCCTCCCATTCTCGGGGTGCATGTAAGATATGAACAAAAGTTTCTTCAGACTTAGTTTGATTGGAATGACTTTGACGTATCCAAGCTGAAAACATCGTCATTATCACCACTTTCAACAAATGGCACTTGAGCACCACCTGAATCTCGGTGACAAATCGCCTGGAAACCCCAAATTTCGGGCTATACCCTAAAATTTCAAATTTTGGAATAACGTGTCATTATCTACTCTCCAAATGCTATTTAGTCATATAAAAAAACCCTCATTATCATAACTTCCGCCGATCACACTGAGAAATAAACGCGGTAAACTGGTGGTAAAATGTGGTAAACTGGTGGTAAAATATGGTAAATTGGTGTTTTACCACCATTATACTAATAGTGGCGATATAAATCCCGTGGGTAATTTCCTATTGGCAGTTGGCGTTTTTGTTACCACGATTTTACCACATTTACTTATAGCGCGGTAATTATATATTATTGTTTACCATTGTTGTATATAATTTACCATGGTACCCCCCTATGACCGGTAAATTGACCCCCAATGGTAAAATTACCACATATGACCGGTAAATTGACCCCCAATGGTAAAATTACCACATATGACCGGTAAATTTACCACGGTATGACCACGGGTGGACACGTGGCAGGCATGATGCACTGTGATACGGACACGTGTGCAAGATTAGTGCACGTGGCAATCAGGCATAGAATGTTAGATAACTGTTACCGGATATGCTAGGTAGGTATATACGTGGCTTGGCAAGTCCCGGCCCCGTCCTGGGCTTTGCAAGTAAGGTCACACTAGAAGCAATAAGGAGAAAGGAAGGAAGGACGCATGCTGCTGGTTTCTAGCTTGCCGTTGCTAAGGTCTTGAGCATCGTGCTGATTTCATTCCTGGCCAAAGGTAGATGGCGCGGAGGGGGATTTTAAATCCCGGAGGACGGTGGCAGATACACTTGGTCTCAAGGCGTGACGCCGGCATCAGCAGGGTATGTTTGGCATCCTCGTTCAAGACAAAGACGGCACGGCTGTTCATGCGCGCGTTTTTGATAGTCGGGTATGCCGTCACCATGGCTAGACGGCACACAGCGCAATGTGTGGCCGGGTCCCAGATCAGATAGTAAGCTTCCACGCGGCCGTATTCAAATGCATCGGCTTCAGAGGATGCTAAGGCTACGTTGTAGGAGATTCTGGTTACTGCCCTGGTGTGCATCGTGGACGTGAAGTCCTCGTCGCCGTGCCGCATTCGTGGGAAACATATGACGTCCAAGGCGTCCCGTTCTAGTTCGTATCGCTCACCGTGCATGGCACGCAAGGAAGCCGCCAGGCCCGGCAGCAGCCTTCCTTCCGCATCGGCGCTTAGCGCGGATACAGCCACGCCACCGCGGATGAGGTGATGACCGACATCCATGCTGGAATCTGTATAGGCAGCCCTGACTGGGAGTCCCGGTGCAGGCCCCTATGACAGACCCCTAGGACCAACACTGGACCGCTGACTGATCTATAGGTTCGTGCTGTGACACACGCTGTGTCACAGGTAGGCTAGTATCCGAGACCGTTGTGAGACCGTTCCGGGTATATCTAGCTTAGGGTTTATTATCTTATCACAGTTTATCCACACAGTTCGGGACCCTCTGATATCTAGTGAACTAGGATATTCCGGTAGGTCGTGGCCCCATCCACGCTTTATTCCACTTGCTAGTTTGGCCATGATTGGCTAAACGGCCGCTCGGAGAGGTGGTGCGCGTTTGCGCGTTTGGGCGTTAGTGGAGATTTTGAGATGAGCGGCTTGCGGTGAGCGACTTGAGCCGCAGCTATGGGGTGCCGGCTTGGATTGGGTTTCGTCGTCGCAATGTTCATTATTCGCGGTTCTCTGCTCGCTCTGATCCCGCCTGCTGCCGTGTTTTGGGCTGGTGACCTTGGCACCTTTGACTTCGACGACATCTTCCTTCGCCCCTCGCTAGCATGGCCCGACCGCTCGTTCCGTGTCCGTGACGTCGCATTTTCTCCGCGACCCTACCCAAACGTGCTGCAGCGTACCGCCTCCCCTCAGGCTTTTCTAGAGATGGGAATGACGACAAGATCCAAGAAGTCCCTCACGAGGGACAGTGACATCGATGCCTCTTTGAGGTTGATCGACGGGGTGCGGAACACACCGACGGCGGCTACGCCTTTTGTTCCTACACCCAACCCTGCATCGAACGTGGACGAGGACGTGGCCGTCAGGCGTTACCTGCAGGAGCAGTCCAAGCTCGTCGACGAAATCTACAAGGCGCGACTCCATCGGGCTTGGGCCAAGAGTATCCGTGAGGATATTCTTGGTGACAAGAAACACCATTTTCGCGGTACGGACGACGCTGGCCTTCTGTCCGACCTGGTGGTGCAGCTGCGTACGGAGTTTCAGTCGGCCGGGCTGGAACTGTGTACCTTTGACCTCGACGACCCTCTGGCACCCGTGGTCAACAAAGTGAATGGGCTTCTCTACGACGTCCTTGCCCTGGTGGTTGAGAAGCACAGCAACGCGTTCGTCTGGCTGACTGGTACCGATTCTTCGGCTGACCGAGATGGACGGCGAGCCCTTGTCGACATCATCAAGGGTTGTGTTCCGGTGGCGCTACGAGAGTCGCAGCAGGAGGAGCACGCCGCGTTGCGTTATCCCGCGAACGTTGACCCGCAGCCGATCTTGGCTAAGGAACAACGTTTAGTGCGGGATAACCGGGCTTCTGACTGGACACCGACCGAGGCCACGAGGAAGTTGAGCCTCTACACCCGGCTCGACCCGACCTTCTACGCTGCGGTGAAGGTCCGCTATCCCATGACCGCTGACTTGGCTCATGTGTCACTGGTTTCGCTCCGTTCCATGGTTGTGGAAATTTACCAGGCTTGGGCACAGACGGGCGGGGGGAAGGTGGCTTCGGGCGCGGATGGCGTCTCCGCACACCTTTCCAGCAGCGAGTACGACGCCCTTCTCCAGAAGATCACGGAGCTCAAGGAGCTCGTTCAGCGGCAGCAAGGTGAAGCCGCTCCGGTTGTGCGTCAACAGCGGGAGCGGGTGCAGCAGCGGCAGCAACAGCAGCGGGGGCAGCAGCCGCGAGGATTCCGTGTGGGGACCCACAAGGCCCCACCGGTGGGATTCGACCGCGACGATCAGCGGGCGAAGCCGTTCTGCGGTAGGTGCAAGAAGGCGGGCAAAGGTGAGGCGTATCACTTCTACCGCGACTGCCCGTTGGGCGGGCGCCAACACCCGCCCACCTCTGCCGCGGCATTTTGCGTTCCCATCGACGAGGAGGACGCAGAGGGGGTGCACGCGCTCGCCATGTGTGCATTGTTCCAGCAGGCAGCGGATGACGGGGCGGAGTCCTTCGCGCGTGCGGCGGCCGCGTACGGGC
Source organism: Cymbomonas tetramitiformis (assembly GCA_001247695.2). Classification (NCBI taxonomy): domain Eukaryota; kingdom Viridiplantae; phylum Chlorophyta; class Pyramimonadophyceae; order Pyramimonadales; family Pyramimonadaceae; genus Cymbomonas; species Cymbomonas tetramitiformis. The sequence continues at coordinate 22,853 of LGRX02000961.1, forward strand.
CGCCCGCGGTGCTTTGTGCGGGAGCGGTGGGCGGCATTGACGTGTCCGCCTACGGCTTCACCGTGGAGCAGCAGCCGGATTCCGAGGGAGACGACATTCTCCGCAGGCTCGACGATCTTGCCGCGGAGGTTCACTCCGCGGCCAACCCGCAGGTGCATTACACTCACGCATCTTTCCCGCCTCCTGCCGGTAACGGGCAGGGGGCTTCGGCTCTGGTGTGCGTACCCGCCGCAGCGGTGGCCACACCGGAGGAGCAGGTTCCGGCAGGTGGTGCGGCGGCATCGGCATCCGCCGTGCCGGCCCCTGCTATGCCTGTCTCGCAGGGAGAAGATGTGAAGCCCGCGCCACTTCAATCGGCGCGGGTGACCACCACAGCGGACGCGGACGGTGAGTTCGCTGGGTTCGTTCAGACCGTGAACCACGCCGCCGTCGAAACGGTTGATCTCACGGGTTACAACACCGACGACTATGAAGACCTTGCCGACGGCACATTCACGGTAAAGCCACGGGCTTCAGACGTCTCGGCAAATCTCTCATCTACACCTGCGACCCAGGCACCTAGCTCTGGTGGTGCTCTGGGTGACTGGCATGCCGGTGCTCCCCGCAGCTACGGCTGTGGAAAGCCTCCGTGGGGATTCCCTGCCCACGCTGGCTTGTGGGGAATGCCTTTTATACTCTCCTTTATTCTCTTGATTTCTATCATGGGAGTGGGGACCGCCGCCTACACGGCGGCCAATGACGTCGGATCTGTGCAGGTATCGGGTCAGGCTGCTCCGCAGCCTGTGCTGTGCAGGGGGGACTTATGCATCTACTCTGGTATCTCCGAGCTGGACCCCGTCACACTGGATGCGGTGCTGCACTCCCTGGGTGCTGCGGCAGTGCTACTGCCGGCTGACCCGCTGGAGGGCGGTGCTGCGGGCTGCTGCGGTGATCAATGTGGTGACGGTGCTCCTCTGATCTTTGACCCCGAGTAGTTTTATTTCTGGTTCTGGCGGTGCACCACCTTCTGGTGGTGTGCTGAGGTGTGCTTTGACCTCAACATGGTCTTCAATTAGCTTTTACTTTGACTCCTTATATCCGTTAATCTGACTTGCTGGCACCGTGCCTTTCAGTAGTTTAGCAGGACCTGTATGCCTGTATGTTTCTGCACTTGTGCCGGCTAGAGGGTTTCAATTTGTGTATCAGAATTGCACAGTTGAATTAGCAGTTAGGTTTGTCACCCTAGCTCCTACCCTAACTTATCTTAACATTCTGACTCTCCTAGACAGTCACCACCCACAGTGCTGGGGTGGTGTGCTGGAATCTGTATAGGCAGCCCTGACTGGGAGTCCCGGTGCAGGCCCCTATGACAGACCCCTAGGACCAACACTGGACCGCTGACTGATCTATAGGTTCGTGCTGTGACACACGCTGTGTCACAGGTAGGCTAGTATCCGAGACCGTTGTGAGACCGTTCCGGGTATATCTAGCTTAGGGTTTATTATCTTATCACAGTTTATCCACACAGTTCGGGACCCTCTGATATCTAGTGAACTAGGATATTCCGGTAATCCATGAAGTGACACGCGAGCCCCGGGTCATCGCGGAAACCCGGGCCGTCCTCTTTCACCGAGTGCGCGACATAGTCTGGAAGGAACCGGATCCCGGGGTACAAGTGAGCCATGTCATCTACACGGTCTTTCAGCAAGTAGGCGTTACCGATGCATGAATCGATGGCCTTCCCCCCCACCGGCTCCGGCACCACCCCCTTCGCCTCCCCCAACAGGCGCTCCACCCATAGCTCGATGTTGGAGCTGACAACGCCTACCTTCTCCTCTTGCTTGCACAAGTGTACCACGGCTAGGCGTAGATTCAGCGTCAGCATGTTCATAGGGCACTCGTTCTCAATAATGACAGCGAACTCCCTCATACGCAGCTCCGCTTGTGCGCGAGCCTCTGCGCGGTCTTCGATTGTGCCGGCGCACACCTGCCGGATGAAATATATCACAGCCTCCCTCAGCTTCCACCAAGCCCTGTCCAACTCTCGGTTGAGACTCTCCAGGACGTCCATGAATACCAGCGGGCTGAATATCAAAATGAAGTTGAGCCAGTCCTCCATAGTGTAGTTCCCTGCAAACAAACCAAGCGTTCCGGGCGACATCAGCATGCATGCACCGTTCATTCAATCAATGGTCGACCCATACAACGGGCGGGCCCATGCACACAATGCACGTAGATCTCGCATGCATGGGAAGAACAGCTTTCCTGCAATCATGCCAGCACACCTACCTGCATATTGCACCACGTCCTGGTACTCACGGTGCATGTCGTGCGGGGCACACAGCCCTTTGCCGTTCTTCTGCAGCTGCTTTAGCTGCGCGGCGTTCAAGTAGCACGTGTCATCGCAGTTGGGCACCTTGTGGCGGAACATCTTCACAGTACTCTTCACGACACCGAAGGTCATACAGTGCATGAAAGGCAGCACGTAAGCGATTGACACCTGAGCACCGCCCGAAACTGGGCGAAAAATCGCCCGGAAACCCCAAATTTCGGGCTATACCCTAAAATTTCAAATTTTGAAATAACGTGTCATTATCTACTCTCCAAATGCTATTTAGTCATATAAAAAAACCTCATTATCACAACTTCCGCCGATTGACACCTGAGCACCGCCCGAAACGGGCGAAAAATCGCCCGGAAACCCCAAATTTCGGGCTATACCCTAAAATTTCAAATTTTGAAATAACGTGTCATTATCTACTCTCCAAATGCTATTCAGTCATATTAAGAAAACCTCATTATCATAACTTTTCAAAAAATGAGAATATAATGAGACACCCGCGTGTCTCATTTTTGCGATATGGTCGTTGTATGCCCGCAACTTAAACAAAGGGGAGGTGCGGCGAGATCTGAGTCGTTACTCGCGAACTGGTGGCGGTGAGGATTGTATTCGCGAACTGCTTCAAAGAATGGTTCCTGATGGGGACGTGGTCGTGAACAACTGGACGGTGTAAAGTCTGAAAACATCGAAGCTGTCATTTCCAGAAGGATCAAACTTTACAGCTGTATTGGCGAACGTTACTGCTCAAGGTGCAGATGGCACTTTCCACACGGAGGAGGACACACCGGTGGTTGAGATGCCCGGTGTAGGACCACGCACGGAAGAAGTGCGTTTGCGACTCGGACTGCGCACAGTTGGAGATTTGGCGAGATTGACGCCTGATGCACTGGCAACTCTAAAAAGACGTGTTCAAGATGGAAAGATGCGCATGCGGATAGGTCTTCCTCGGCTACATGAATACGCAGTTCAAATGCTTGCGACTGCACTCCCTGACATAGATCCGGAGAGCGAGGATGATGAGTGTGACTCTGACGGTGGTGAAGAAGTTACGATACTCACATATGGCCCTAGATGATAAGCTGCGCTATCAGGTAACCATCATGCATGATGGTATAGTAGTTTGTGAAGTCGTGAAGAGACGCGATGCCGTGGTCATTGATCGATTATGGTTTTAGTTTGTGGCTTTGTGTGTGTTCATCAGGTATGGCGGATGTGGATACCCTTATGGATTTAGTGAATAGCGAGATATTTGGCCACGCTCAATTTCGGCCGTTGCAAGAAGACGTTTGTCGATCCATGATAGATGGTCACGATGTGTTGGCGGTATTGGCCACCAACTTCGGGAAGAGCTTGTGTTACCAGCTTCCTGCAGTGTTATCTGACGGAGTTTCGATAGTAGTACAACCCCTACTAGCCTTGATGGCGGATCATGTGTGCACCTTGAAAAGTCGGAAAGTCCCCGCGGATATGTATCCCGGCAATTCGTGTAACGAGAAGAAAGCCAGCTTGCATGCGCTGCAAATGCAAACGACAAGGCTACTATATGTGACTCCTGCGGCGTCGATGTCCGACAAAGAGTTGAATGTGGTGCTTGCTAGCTTGGCAGAGAGAGAAAAGCTGTCACGTTTTATCATCGACGAGGCACATTGTATTAGTCAGTGGGGTCATGATTTTAGACCGAGTTACGCGCGGCTAGGAGAGCTCAAGGACCTATATGTACAAGTCCCTATCGGTGCGTTCACGGGCACAACATCTAAGAAAACGATAGCAGCCATATCAAAATACCTTGAGAATGAAAGCAGCAAAAGTGTTTATCGGATCGAGCAAAAGGACAAATTTGAATATCTCGGTTATCGAGAAGTTACAAGGCACTACGGTAGTTGTAGAGGATGCGGATAACGTGCCACTCTCATGGACACAGGTGGAAAGATTCATATTGGCTCAATCTAAGGATGGTTCTCTAACGACAGGGCTAGTGTATTGCTCCACAAAAGATCAATGTGTCCGATTATCGGCTTGGTTGATCTTGCGAGGCATACCTGCAATTTTTTTATCACGGGGATCTCGATGAGTTTGAAAGGTCGCAAGTGTACGACGGCTGGATGGAAGGCACGTACAAAGTAGTGGTCGCAACGACGACATTTGGAATGGGGATAGATAAGGCGGATGTTCGATGGATAGTGCACCATTCCATGGCACAATCACTTGATGGTTATGTTCAAGAGATAGGCAGAGCCGGGCGGGATGGTAATGACAACGAGTGCTTATTGCTATACGCAGCGATAGATTGTAACAACTTGAGAACGTTTCTCACAAATGGTTCAACGGCAGATATCGCAAGTGACCAACTACAAAGGATGAAAGAATTTTGTGAGAACTCCAAGGTGTGCCGACATCAACAAATAATGACATATTTTGGTGAAAAGGGCGATAGAAAAAGTCACTGCAACGGGAAATGTGATGTATGTCAAGCGAAATCCCAAATGATCATGACAAAGAAACGGAGGAGGAGGAGGACAGAGCCCGTTAGCACTGCGAGCGAGAGAGGCATGCAAGGCAACATGAACAATCAGCGTTCGTCTAGAAAAAGTATTTGATTTATGATATGATACGATGAAGGATGCCAAGCACGAAACGCATTCACGAGGTTGGCATATTGTTGAAGGTGGGATCCAAGTGGTTTGTAACAACATGTTCGATAGTAGAAACATGGCAGGTTTGCGAAGTGAATCATGCAAAATAATATTTTAGCTTAAAAAGCAGAAGGCGCGGTCGTGTGAGATACGGTACACTTAGACAATGAGTACCACACACGAACACATTTTCATGTGCATATTCGAAACGAGGGTGGTAATCTAATCAAGACCGGTCTTTGGATCAACCAAAATGGCAAATGCGTTCAAAAGTTATGCCACTTTTGATATTCGTCGATTTGCAGACTGCAGAAGTCTGGTATGGAAACTCTTTGGTCTGCGTTCCTGGCGAGCCAGTTCACTTTTTGGCTCCGTTCCAAGCAGAACTTCTGCTTCGAATAACCCATTCTCGGAACGCTGAAATTTTCAAGGCCTTTGGAACACCTTCATTTTGGCCTCTTACGAATAGTATCAGAGCCTCCGGACTACCACAGAAAATTTAAAAATCGATAAACCGGGAGAAAATCGCCGCGTCCGGACCGGGAGGCTCTGACTTGTGAGAGTACACCAATCCATAGAATGGGACTATAACGTAAGTACTAATAGGAGGTGGTAGACGAAGACGTCACAGACACAGAGTAGTAATAGTGCTATCGTATGCTAGTACGTGTCACGGTTGACGGTAGTAGTCTATTTCAACACAATTGAATTTGGATGGTTTCAAGCGAAGGTTTTAGCAAAGCTATCGCTTGTTTAGCTTTAGCTTCCAACGTTCGGACTTATCAGGACACTCGTGACACTACAAACAGTGGTCATGTTCGATATGTTAACGCATCATTGGCGGCTACATTTCTGCTATACATGACTTAAGCAATGTGCCTTGTCTGCCAAGCATCCTCCCTGGTTTTTGTACGCCTTAAAGCCTGTACAACTATACGGTATTGACACTAACAGGCGTCTTTCATCACTGGTCTTTTGAACGTATGGAGACGTGTGTCACGTGTGTATTGCATAACCATCAAAGAGTGCTTGAATTATCGTTCCGAAAGTCTTACGTATCTGGTTTCCAGCTTGAGATTCTCCGAACTTCTGAAACGAACTCGTGGGAAAATGCGTCCATCCCCCGAATCAGCTGCTCCTGGAAGTCTGTCGACCGAGAGTCGCATCGATTTGGACGACTCAGGATCAGAGCGCGTATCAAAGAAACTGCCCGAAAACTTTTCTGTCGTCGGAACGGCTGAGGACGGTCGCATTCCTGAGACAGTTTTCCCAGTTGGCCTGCAGAGGCTGTGCGCACTGATAGTTGATGAGGTGAGCCCTGGCCGACGTGGCGCGGCTCGTTGGCTCAGAACACTCGACTCATATGCTGAACGGCTCAACGCCTAAATTTTGAGTCAGGCTTGCTTCTGCACCCCTAGTATGCCGTGCTCGTCGCTGAAGGTCCGCTCTCAAGTCGAGCGAGAAGTGACACGTGCCAATTTGAAAGGAGTAAACGTGGAAGGCGATCCAATATGCGAAAATTCTCCGTTTCCTTGCAACTGTACGAACCGAGGCTTGCGTGCATCACGGAGTGCTCACTTCGGAGCTGCTCGGCTCGTGTTGCTGCAGTTTCCGCTCGCCTTTCAGAGCGAGCTCAACATTCGAAGGCTTTACAAACTGGCCACGTGGGTGAGTGCTCCTCGCGCCTGCCGGTCAGGTGCCCTTGTTTGCGTGGCCCACAATATGCCGTTACGCGCCTTCTACACGTTGGTTCGTTCAATCTGACAGTCGCTGCCACAGTAAAGACTTGCCTAGTATAATGCAATTTAGGTGAAACCAAACGGGTGCGACTGCCTTTGCTCTATTGCGTTGTAAATTTACGAAGATGTTTTTTCAGACTTTCGCTTTTCGGCTTTGGACTGTGTCGAGACGCTAAGCTGCCGCCACGAAGTCTTGCGCGAGGCTCGCGGTTTCAGGACTCGTCGCTCACGCAGGTGGAGAACTGCACTAAAATCAGCATCAAAAGCGAATTCTGTGAATGGGAGGTAGATATCGCTTTCCCCTTCGTTCCTCAAGGGCGCTTCCCCATTTATCACGCTGCTTGGTATCCGCAGCTGTCGAGGTTGCTTGTCTGATATCAAGAGGGTCGAAGACGCCTCGGCGACTTGAGGGTGTTTCCGGGAGACCCCCTATGAACGCTCACACTTCGTCGTTGCCTCTATATCAGTGAGTGTGGACGGCTTAGTCCAGCTGCCGAGGAATCGCATCGACTCTGCCAATCCCGAGACCCCTCGATGGGTTCCATCGACACCCGAGCTCAGAGATTCAGAGATGGTCACTGTGGGCAGGAGGCATACCGGCTGTTCAACCCCGACACGCTTCGCGCTCCTGAGAGGCTGCACGACGACTGGAAGCCCGCGTACGCTAAGGTCGCAGTTCTCCCCGCGCGGAATCCCGGCTGGCGCGCGGTTCGCTGCAGAACGCCTCTGTCACCACAAGCTATGAAGCATGGGCAGTGCGCCCTAGAGGCTCGTCGAGGCCTCCGGAGTGCATGGAGGAGGGCTGCCGACCGCGGCGCCCTCCGGGGTTAAGTAAGTTTGTGCATTCCGTCTTGAATTGGGATGCATGCAGCTTTGCGATGTCATAGCTGCGTTGCTGCAGGTCTGACCTCGGGCGGAGTTGTGCTCTCGATACATTTCTGCGGGAGACTGCCATCGCCCGGTTTGGGAGAAGGCTTTTTGCGGGGTGTGGAACGGCAGGAATTCAGGAAGTTCAAAGGGACTTTCAAAGATGTGGCAGAGAGGAGCGGCTATTCGAAGTGAGAGCTCGCTCGCGATGCCCTTCCTTGGCAAATGCCTGGCCGGGCTTACTCGTGCATTTTGGAGGAGGATGCAATCGGTGTCCCCGCAAGTGGTCGTCGTGTGCTGCGGCTTGCGAGTGGCGGGTCGGTGGCGGCGGCGGCCGCCTTGGAAGCAGCCCGTCGGTTCATTACTAAACTGCCACTTGACTAGCATACAGTGAGCTTGGAAGGTGTAAAGGGAGCTTGCTGCTGCTTCTCGGAAAGTATCGAAGAGGTTAAGCGACAAGTTTCAAACCATGGAGTGATGCAGCGCGGCGATGTATGTGAACGCAGGCTGCTTGATACCTTGCATCCCGATGCACATCGCTGGGGACTCACGGGCACTCCCCTTATGCCTCTTCTGTTTATTCTCACAGGATCACCAAGCAGCAAGTGGACGACGCGATCTCTGCCAAGGCTCGTGGGGGCCTCGAGCTCGAGCCGCCGGATCCCACCACGTTCCGAATCTGCATGTACTACCGTGGCGTAAGGCGGGTGGAGCGATGGTGAGAGCTCTCCTCTTAGCCCGCGACGCTCTGATGTCTGAGTCCATGAACTTCGAAAGGGGTCCATCGAGGGATCTCCCAGTGGAGCTCCCACACATGCCGGCCATCTCATCTCCCTCCGTTATATCTGCTGCATTGCCTGTGCTACCGTGTGGAGAGTTGCCCTCTCCGCCTTCGGAGTTAAGGGTTTAGGGGGTATCGCACCACCGGGCGTGAGAGTCTTCCAAACATGATGTCATCCGAAATTCGAAATTATGAACAAAGGCGCCATTCATCGAACGATTGGGATATTCCTCGCTCCTGGAGTCTCCCTAATGCCTTTCGGGTGGCCGCCCTTGCAGAAAGTGGTTCTGACCTGGCATCACGACCGTCGTGCCAACAGCGCAGTAAATTGTTGCGTCTGCGAAAGTGTGTAGAGCAACAGCGGCGCGAGTCTGCATGCGGTGGGATGTGCGAGGACAGCGCGACTTGGGAAGCTCTCACTGCCATTTTGCACAACATATTTGCCGTCCCCCGCTCCCTTTTCTCCATACTTCCTCCCCACTTGAATATTTTCTACGCCTCTTTTATGTTCTTTTCCCCCACCTCTGTTTTCCTCTTGCACGCTCCTTGCTCCAGTTACCACCCTGGAGCTGCATTGCGAACGAGGTTTTCTGTCAACGCCATTCAACATCTAACATCGACTTCCCGGACGGCTTGGATGGTGGCAGGTGGCGGTCATGGATGACACTGTACATTTCCCGCAAATATCATGTGGACCAGCTTGGCCGGTTGGTGGTTTTATACCGCAAACTTTCCGGCCCTCTGGCGAATAAGTGGAGCATCCGAATGCTGAAGGACTTTGACAAGGTGACGCACAGTCCAGCGCGCACTCACAGCCTCTTGACATGACGCCACAGCAACATGCACCATTTGTGACAAGGTGACGCACAGTCCAGCACTCACAGCCTCTTGAGATGACGCCACAGCAACATGCATCATTTGTGACAAGGTGACGCACAGTCCAGCGCGCACTCACAGCCTCTTGAGATGACGCCACAGCAACATGCACCATTTGCTTGGCACCGCCTGGTGGTGAGAGAACGGAAATCAAAATGCGATCATGACCAACGGGTGACGGTGACATTGAGTGCCCTACCTCCCGGAGTAGAATGCTTTTTCCTTTGATACTCAAAGAGGAGAGTGGCCTGTGCGGTGTGGGGTCAGAATGACGTGGACATGCTGCTCCCTGGCGCAACAGTCAAGCTCGGATGGTCAGACTCTCTGCTAATATATGGGAGTATGGCAGTCAGCATCCTCGTTGCGCTTTATCAGTTATTTACAAACAGGTGACGCCTTAACCTCCGCCAGGAAGTGCTCTCCCCGGTGGGGCATTATCCCACCGACGCGCTCGCCGACGGTGTCGTGCATGCTGCATGATCGCCGGTGCTTGGATTTGGAAACACGCTGGGGCGGATGCCCGGCGCGTCGCATCTGATGATCCGCGCACCATCTCCGGAATCGAGCAGAAACGGCCGTTCGCGTCTCTGAACCTACTCGAAACTGGGTCTCGACTCAAAGAAAGTGGCTTTCCTTTGGATGTTTAGACCTTCAGTCCCCATGATGGTTACCTTCGGGCTCGCATTCGGGTTGTGCTACTTCCAAATGTGCAATGTCGGGCATGTATCGGGCATGCATTGACGATGGTGACCGCTGTGTGCCACAATCATGTGCAGAGGATTGCCACGCCTTTGATCCCTGTTTCTGTGTTAGCCATGTCGCCTCTTACAACGAGGACCTCCGACAGCCCCAGGACCTAACTCGATGCCTCGCCATTTCAGGAAGCTTCCGTTCACAAATGTGGACGATGCTGTGAATTCGGGCTGGCTGCTGCTGGCGCCCTTTTACGCCTGCTATCAGGTGGCCGGCTGCCTTTGGATCCCTTTGAAATCTCTACGGTGCACAACTCATCTTACTTCGAGTCCACAGCTCACAAGTGAGATTTGGAGTCGTCATGTGCCGAGCTGAGGGATGTTCGCGTGCGGAAGGCCGCGCCTGCGCCCGCAGAGCTCGCGCCCTTCAGAGGCCGGGCTAGCCGCGTCAGAGCCAGCTGAGCGCACCAAATTGGGCGGCCTGTGCATCAATTCGGAATGAGGAACTGATTTGGGACCTACGTCACAGGGCTGGGCGGCATACAAGACGAAACAGAGAAACTACGAGAGACAAAAGAACGTATACCTCATGTACCATGTCACCGATTGCAATGGTATGTGCCGTGTGTAGCATGTCCCCCAACTTCAATGGTATGTGCCACGTGCACCATGTCACCGATTGCAACGGCGTGTGCCGCGGGTACCATATCACCGATTGGAACGGCGTGTGCCACGGGTACCATGTCACCGATTGCAATGGTGCATTCCATGTGTGGCAGTAACGTGTACCATGTCACTGCCTTCCACCTTCAATGGCGTGTGCCACGGATACCACGTCACCGATTGCAATGGCGTGTGCCACGGGTACCATGTCACCGACTGCAACGGCGTGTGCCACGGGTACCATGTCACCGATTGCAACGGCGTGTGCCACGGGTACCATGTCACCGATTACAACGGCGTGTGCCACGGGTACCATGTCACCGATTACAGGCGTGTGCCACGGGTACCATGTCACCGATTGCAGCGGTGCGTACCACGTGTGGCAATAATGTGTACCATGTCACTGCCTTCCACCTTCAACGGCGTGTGCCACGGGTACCATGTCACCGATTGCAACGGTGCGTACCACGTGTGGCAATAATGTGTACCATGTCACTGCCTTCCACCTTCAATGGCGTGTGCCACGGGTACCATGTCACCGATTGCAACGGCGTGTGCCATGGGTACCATGTCACCGATTGCAACGGCGTGTGCCACGGGTACCATGCCACCGACTGCAACGGCGTGTGCCACTGGCACCATGTCACCGATTGCAACGGCGTGTGCTACGTGTGCCATGTCACCGATTACAACGGCGTGTGCCACGTGTATCATGTCACCGATTGCAACGGTGCGTACCAGGTGTGGCAATAACGTGTACCATGTCACTGATTGCAACGGCATGTGCCACGGGTGCCATTTCACCGATTGCAAGAGTGTGGCTTATCCTTGGACCAATTCCCATGGCACCACGTAGCCATTGCACAGTGTACCCACACCGGGGATCACAGGATTCAGCACACACTTTGAGACACCTATTCGGACTTTCCGGAGCTCACTAGTGGAAATCGGGACCCCCTAAGCCTCACTGAGCGCCTCTGCAACTGTACTGCCTGCAAACTGCTGCTGCCGGAATCTCTCCGTCTCCAGCTGATGAGACGGGATAAGTGGTCATTGCTGCCGGGATGGGCCCCCGGGCTTTGAGGGGCCCGGCATGTGTCAACTCCACGCACCACCCTCCACTCACACCTCGCGCAACACCCTTCCCGCCAGTTCCCCCCTTGCAAGCAGCCTTCTCATGAAGGTAGGCTGCCCACTCGCTTGCCCCCAAATTGACCACCCGTTCCTCGGCCAAGGCTTTATCTAAGACTGGGAGCGCCTGGAAAACCCTCAGAGTAACGCCTGCGCTGGTGAGGCCCCACTCTGCTCCAGAGTAGCGACCCCGCACTCTGGGCCCGGCGATACGAGGCCATCTCCCTCTGCCAAGGTATCCTGGACACTCAGGTGATGAGGCAAGGCCGCTTGTTGACTGGGCCCGCTTGCGCCCACGGACACCTCTGCAGACCAAGCCTCCGCGGTGCCCAGTCCCTGAGCCTCGTCCCTGAGCTCCGCCGCTCGAAGATTCTCCGCTTCTTGCTGCACATCCTCCACACTCTCCAAGAGCCGCGATGCCATCCTTCCTGCCTCGCCTGCATCCCTCCTGCCTCGCCTCGTCTGCCCCCCACTGGATCCCAAGTCGCGGTCCCCTAGACCCTTGCGTACCACTACCACGTCCATCCTGCCCGGCATGCTCCGCATAGTCCGTCTCCTCAATCGCATCCTCCCAAGCCTTGTCCATCAGCGCCAACCTCCCCACCTCCTCACGTCGAGCCCCTTCCCCATGTTCGGGGTTGGGGCCCGCGCCTCCCCTCCCACCCCCTCCACCAGCTCGTCGCCAAACACCTCTGGCCGGGCATCGCCCCTGGGCCCGTTGGATAATCAGCCCGCGAACACGAATGAGAGCAGCCGAACCGACTTCGTTTTCCGTCTTATGGAACTGCCGAGTGCCACCCCCTGGTCCTCTTCCTCCCCCACATTCTCCTTCATGTATCGCCGCTCCCTGAAGCGCCGCCGCATCTTCTTCAGGAATCCATCCGCCCCAGGCCCGAGCCCTCCATACACCTCCATGCCGAAAGGTGCCAATTGGTGCGGGCGCACGTCCCCGTTACCACCTTGCTCTCCTCCGCCTGCCTTGTCGCCGCCCCCGGGGGCCATCATTGGCCCCCCCCCCGGTTGTGCATCCCTCCGTCATGGCCCGCGCAGTGGCACACATCAACTATGAGATGCTGACCGGGCCCCTCTGCATCCAGCACTGTCACGTCTGGACTATGGTTTGGCGAGTAAGTGAGGTAGCCCGTGAAGTCGTCATGCACTGCCGACGCCGACGGCGAGCGGGCTCGGCCACTTCGAAGAGCGCACTCTGCGGCTTGTGGTGAATGAACGAGTGCTAGTGTTATCTCCACCGGCCCCCGCTCCCCCCTGCATGCCAACAAGTGCGTCCTCGTGGGATCCAGCTCCCCCCCACAGTCGGGGCGCCCCCCCACCTGGCCAAGGAGGGGCTGCTCTGCATGAAGAATGTGTCGCAACGCCGCCCATCACTCAGCAGAACTGAGCTCCAAGGCTGGGCAGCACGGAATACCACTCCAGAACGCTGGCCCGATTCTGTTGTAGGTCGCCGAGAAAAGCCAAGGTAGCCGAAATGCCCCCACATGATCAGCCAGCCGAAGCCAAGAGGCGCTGTGGAGGACCATGGACCCGTTGGGCACGCTTATGAGACCTGCGGCGATCACTCCATTTCTTGACATAGTCCGCCTTTGGCGCCTGTGGTGGCAAATGCTCAGTTGCTCCCCTTGCCTCCTCAACCACCCCCATTGCCAATCGCCTCCTCCATGTAAGCATAATATGCAAACGCCTCTGCAATCGGAGGAGCCGTAATGAAAGCGTCCTCCAAGTGGGATGACCACATTCAGATGTCCCTCCTGAACCCGCTCCAGCACTGTCTGCAGCGGGCCGGCCAGGTAAAGCCCTCTGCTGCGCGCCCTCCTTGGACGTGGCATACTGCCCCACCAAGCCGACAGCGCGGTCCGGCCGCAGACCAAAACGCTTTGACCTGGTGACAAAGGTCCGTTCATGCCGATAGCTCAGGGCAATCCCGCTCGGTAGCCTCAAACACCGCTTCGCGCTTCACTGCATTGAAAACGTTCTTGGCACCCCCCTTGGCGCAGACCTTGCCCTGGTGCCGCTGTCGGGCTGCCTGAACAGCGTGGACCCCCAGATTGATCCTAGCCGCCGCCCCAATCTGGGCCGCCCGCAGCCCACCGTGCTCGTCATCTTGCCAACGCCCATAAAACCCCTCAAGGCTTCCGCACGCTGCGTGCATATGACCTTCGCCATGAGCTTCCGGAGAACCTTCCCACATGCGATGTGGCGGCCGTTGACGCCGAGGTCATCCTTCAGCAGCGCCACCAGCCGCGCGCCCGCCAACCACTCCCGCACCTCCCCAGGGGCCCAGCCTGCCACCAGATGGTTGCACACCTCCAAGAGTACGTCTCGCCCGCCAGTTTTGGTGGCAAATCTCATGCTGTTCAATGGGTGGCGTGTCCTTGTGTGTGCATATGTGGGGCCTATTTTTGTGGGGAGCACTTAGGTGCCCGCATGTTTCATTTGTTTGACATGGGGTGTCCATGCTGTGTGGTGTGACTGCATTCATGGCATAACCATGGACCAACGGGTCCCATCCATCGACCGTGAGCCACTGGGGGGCATGCCAGCAGGGTCCGCTTACTCTGTTATTCAGGGACCAACAATTGTTGGGCGATGATCGGTCACATCGTATCCTCTTTCCATGCTGCTTTGCATCTGGGTTGGGAATATGTATGAGTTTGTGGTATCTTGTCACGGCCCCGCCCTGCTCCTGATTTGCTTCTCACATCAACTGGGATGATGGTGGGCTGGCTTTTGTTAGCCGATCTCACGCCGTTCAATGTGTGTGGCGCATCCCTGGAGCGACTCCTTTGGCATCACATAACCACAAAGGATCAGCTGCACCCTCGCCGGGGATCAAAGGATTCCGCACACACTCTGGGACACTTATCCGGATTCTCCGGAGCTCGCCAGTGAAGAATAGGACCCCCTAAGCCTCACTGGGCCACCTGAGCCCCTCTGCAACTACACTGCCGGCCCACTGCTGCTGTATCTCTGTGCGTGTATGTATGTGGTATGTTGTCATTAGGTACCCTGCACATGACTCGTACTTGGCCGACAAAGCTAAGTATGGGATTGTCACGAGCCAACTGCATCGGTTCGCTGAGAGATGTGTCCTTTGGCAAGACTTTGTTTACAACATAGCTCTTGTTTTCCACAGGATGACACAAAAGGGTTACCACAGCAGGCGTTTGTGGGGCTTTTTGCGGCGCTTTATGGTGGAGAGGCCCGGTCTGTATGATAGACGAGGTCCGGGTTGCTGGATCTCGCGCGTCAGGCGTAAGCTGGGGGACTTACGTGACGGTGTCATTGTGCCAGGTCCGAATGGGTGGGAGTTCGGGCCATCATAGCTGACCGGGAATACGTCTCGCCATAGGGTTGTGGCATCTCGCTGTTAACGGGGACGGCCACTTGGGTGCTTTGGATGATGGGATGTGGCTGTCCCTGTGGTACCCTTCTGACGGGTACTGCCTCTTTGAGGGCGTCGGGGATTCGTCTGCGGCTGGCTCTATTTATGTCCAGTGCCTTGGGGCTTTTTCACCTGCCGGGGGACTGGTGGTTGACAGCCACGTTATGGGGTGCTGACATCTCGTTGTGAACGGGGACGGCCACTGGAATGATTTGGATGATGGGATTGTGGCTGTCCCTGTGGTACCCTTCTGACGGGTACTGCCTCTTTGAGGGCGTCGGGGATTCGTCTGCGGCTGGCTCTATTTATGTCCAGTGCCTTGAGGCTTTTTCACCTGCCGGGGGACTGGTGGTTGACAGCCACGTTATGGGGTGCTGACATCTCGTTGTAACGGGGACGGCCACTGGAATGATTTGGATGATGGGATGTGGCTGTCCCTGTGGTACCCTTCTGGCGGGTACTGCCTCTTTGAGGGCGTCGGGGATTCGTCTGCGGCTGGCTCTATTTATGTCCAGTGCCTTGGGGCTTTTTCACCTGCCGGGGGACTGGTGATCGATACCCACTTTATGGGGTACTGGCATCTCGTTGTGAACGGGGACGGCCACTGGAATGATTTGGATGATGGGATGTGGCTGTCCCTGTGGTACCCTTCTGATGGGTACTGCCTCTTTGAGTGCGTCGGGGATTCGTCTACGGCTCGCTTTTTGGGAGCGTCTTGGATTCGTCTGACGCTAGCTCCCTCTCCGTGTACAGTGCTCATGGTTATTACACATGCCGGGGGACTTGTGTTCTTTGACCTTGATATGAAGTACTGGCGGATCGCTGTGAACGGGGACGGCCGCCGGGTGGAAGTGGGTTTTGGGAGGCGGTTATCCCTGTGGTGCCATTCTGGCGGGCACTGCCTCTTGGAGAGCTCGGTAGATTCGTCTGTCGTGCTGCGAGGAGAGGCAGAAGGTGGTGATGTACAACTTCTGTGTTCTCCCTTGAATTTTGTGGGGAGCACTTAGGTGCCCGCATGTTTTCTTTTTTTGACATGGGGTGTCCATGCTGTGTGGTGTGACTGCATTCATGACATAACCATGGACCAACAGGTCCCATCCATCGACCGGGAGCCACTGGGGGGCATGCCAGCAGGGTCCGCTTACTCCGTTACCCAGAGACCAACAATTGTTGGGCGATGATCGGTCACATCGTATCATCCTTCCATGCTGCCTTGCATCTGGGTTGGGAATATGTATGAGTTTGTGGTATCTTGTCACGGCCCCGCCCTGCTCTTGATTTGCTTTTCACATCCACTGGGATGATGATGGGCTGGCTTTTGTTGGCCGATCTCATGCCGTTCAGTATGTGGTATGTTGTATGGTAGACGAGGTCCGGGCTGCTGGATCTCGCGCGTCAGGCGTAAGCTGGGGGACTTACGTGACGGTGTCATTGTGCCGGGTCCGAATGGGTAGGAATACGGGGCGTCACGGCTGGCCGGGAATGTGTCTCGCCATTGGGTACTGGCATCTCGTTGTTAACGGGGACGGCCACTGGAGTGCTTTGGATGATGGGATGTGGCTGTCCCTGTGGTACCTTTCTGGCGGGTACTGCCTCTTTGAGAGCGTTGGGGATTCGTCTGTGGCTCGCTCTTTGGGAGTGTCTTGGATTCGTCTGACGCTTGCTCCCTCTCTGTGTCCAGTGCTTCATGGTTATTACACGTGCCGGGGGACTCGTGTTCTTTGACCCAGATGTGAGGTACTGGCACGCCGCTGTGAACGGGGACGGCCGCCGGATGGAAGTGGGTTTTGGGTGGCGGTTGTCCCTGTGGTGCCATTCTGGCGGGCACTGCCTCTTGGAGAGCTCGGTGGATTCGTCTGCCTTTGCTGCAAGGAGAGGCAGAGGGTGGTGAAGCCCACGTTCTGTGTTTTCACTTGATTTTTGTGGGGAGCACTTAGGTGGCCGCATGTTTTCGTTTTTTAGCATGGGGTGTCCATGCTGTGTGGTGTGACTGCATTCATGGCATAACCATGGACCAACGGATCCCATCCATCGACCGTGAGCCACTGGGGGGCATGCCAGCAGGGTCCACTTACTCCGTAACCGTGGGACCAACAATTGTTGGGCGATGATCGGTCACATCGTATCCTCTTTCCATGCTGCTTTGCATCTGGGTTGGGAATGTGTATTTGTTGGTGGTATGTTGTCACAGCCCCGCCCTGCTCCTGATTTGCTTCTCACATCCACTGGGATGATGGTGGGCTGGCTTTTGTCGGCTGATCGCATGCCATTCAGTGTGTCGGTAGATCTTGGCACAGCCTCGCCCTGTTCTTAAATGCTTTTCACATGCACTGGGATGATGGTGGGCTGGCTTTTGTCGGCGGACCTCATGCCATTCAGTATGCGTGTGTGGTATCTTGTTGCAAGGAGAGGCGGAGGGTGGTGATGTCCACGTTCTGTGTCTTCTCTTGATTCTGCGGGTAGTACTTCGGTGCCCGCACTTGTTCTTTTCGTTCACTGGATACGAGCACTTAGGTGTCCGTGTTTGGTATTCTTCCCATCAGACGTCCATGCCGGTGACAGATGGGAACTTTTTTGGCGTGCCCAGAGCGAGTAGGGGAGACCTTGGTGGAGCATGCACTGCAGCTGGGGATCCCCTGTCTGGTTTGAAACTTTTAGCTTGCCTGGGCTTGAGCACCGGAATGGAAGATTTCCATGACGGACCTGCGGTGCAAAGCTGGATGAGCTCCCAGCTACCCCACATTTTCGGCTGTGATACGTGTTTGTGATGGGTTTGCTTTGCGCTTGGTTTGGGATGTGTCGAAGCGGATGATATCTTGCCACGGCCCCGACCTGTTCCTGCATGCTTCTCACTCCACTGGGTTGATGATGGTCTGGCTTTTCTTGGTGGGCCTCATGCCGTTCAGTGTGTGCCACGTATGTGCCATGTCACCGACTGCAGTGGTGTGTGCACCACGCGCGCCATGTCACCGACTGCAGTAGTGTGTACGCCACGCGCGCCATGTCACCGACTGCAATGGTGTGTATGCCACGCGTACCATGTCACCGACTGCAATGGTGTGTATGCCACTCGCATCATGCCACCGACT
The DNA here is from genome assembly GCA_001247695.2 of Cymbomonas tetramitiformis. Classification (NCBI taxonomy): domain Eukaryota; kingdom Viridiplantae; phylum Chlorophyta; class Pyramimonadophyceae; order Pyramimonadales; family Pyramimonadaceae; genus Cymbomonas; species Cymbomonas tetramitiformis. The sequence continues at coordinate 41,044 of LGRX02000961.1, forward strand.
GCAATGGTGTATGCCACAGGTGTACATCGCCCTGCCCAAGCAGTGTGAGCAAGTTGGTGGTGGGATGAGCCTGTGGCTTTCATTAGCGCAAGCATCTTCATTATGCGTTCGAACTTATAGGACTGCGTCTTATGGGCCGCCGATGCCGCTGTGCCTCTGAGATGTCTGGGCAGGCAAGATCAGCGGTGTGCGACGCTTCTCGCAAGACAGATCGTCACGCTTGCTGCTCTCGCCTTGTGCGGCCTTGGTTCCTCCCCGCATTGCGCTGACCTGTGCGCAACTTCTGCATCGCTTAGCTTTATTGGGTGGAGCACTCCAAGCTCAGTCTAACAGATGGGGGGCGGTGGAGGGCAGGCGGGGCACTGGCATCGCTGCTCTCCGAGAGTGTGTCACAGGACGTCATGCAGGTGCCATCTGCTGATCTCTCCGAGATCTCTCCGTGGGGAGTTCTGGTGGCGCCGGCCCTGCGCGTCATGCATGTGTGCAGGTCGCGCAAAGAGGGCGCCCTGCGCGTCATGCATGTGTGCAGGTCGCCCCGAGAGGGGGGCCTGCGGAGGCGTGCGTAACAGGCGGGGTTGGTTCATCTCTGAGAGGAACGCGTGAGCGGGCATCGTGTGTGGTAGGTGCTTCTTCTCTATGTGCACCTTTGGAGTGGACAGCACAGCCCGGTGGAAGTGGCGGTTTCGGACGCGGAGCGGATGATTGAGGTGTGCACTCTCTTGCCATGAGCGCTGCCTTGGTGCCGTCTACTCGCCGGCGGAGGGGGGGCATGCCATCCCGGGGGAGCGGGGGCATGTCACCCCTGGGGAGGGGGGACATGCCACCCCGGGGAGCCTGCTGCCCCCGAGTCTTGCGTTGTGTGGAAGAGTGAGAAAAGCAAGCTTGACGCTCCATATCCATTTCCTTTGAGCTTTTGAGGATTGATAGCTGGGTCGGGGAGGAGGGGTGAAGACCGTAGAGCCCCCCTCTTTAGACCATCAATCAGGGTTCTGAGTGTCCCCAGGACTCTCCAAGGCCGTTTTCGGAAGTACTACAGGCTATTGCCATTTGGCATTACGTGACAATCTGCTGGATTGGATGGGGTCAGCAGCCCCTGTGTATGTTTGGATCTCGACTTGGCGAGGGTTTCCGGCTCTCCCCGGACCTGCTCTTTGGTTGATGGGGAATACAACCAAGGAAAGTCGCACGGAGGGTGCCTCACTCTGCAGCTTCCCGCTGAGATATCCGTGTCACTGGAGAGGACTGCTGGTCGTGACTTGTGAGGAGATCGTGAGGGATTCTCCCGTGTCACAGGCAACGCTGAAGAAATGGATGAAACGTGACTTTCGCTTTGAGGTGAGCCTCCTGCCCATTTTGACACTGCTCCATAGCTTCCCTGGCACCAGAGAAAGAGGAATGCACACTGTAACACGCGCACGTGGAAGTTTCGTGTAGCCCTGTCGCGTAATGATGACAGCTTGAACAAGGCGAGGTCATATGGACCTGGACTTTCTAGCTGGATGACTTCAATGTTCTCCACAGTAGATTGTTTTTAAGTATTCAAAACAATTGTTGAGGTAGCAGACCGTTCTGTATTTAAAAAAAAAGACTTAGATTGTGCGAGGCTGACGTGTGCAACGTTGGATGAGATCTGGTTTCTTGGATAAGAAGAGGGCATGATGTCACCATCAGAGATGTGTAAGCAAGGACTTGGGGTTTAGAGTGTGGCGCCGCGGATATCCTGGAGCGGTTTGTCAAGTTTATTATTATTATTATCACGACCAAGTATGAGAAATGGTTGGGATGAATACAGGCAAGCGGAGCATTAGGCACATTGATGGCCTTAGGCTTGGGATTCACACACGTGGATGATAACAATGTTGTGTATGCGAGGGTTAGCAATTTAGAGGTGCAGTCCCTAGGCCCTCCTTTCCATTCAGCTTCCATATCCTCATGACTGTCGGATGAGCTTCTGATGTTTCTGCTCACAATCTCCACTTCTTCTGCCTCATTACACATGAACTCTTCGGGTTGCTCTCCTGCCTAGCTGAAAGTGTCACCTTTGATTGGAAGTTCTTATCCAAGAGCGTATGACTTATATGCCACTTATCCATCTGCTTCATGTCATCGAATAAGGGGAGGGGGGTGCTCGTGGACATCTTGGTCATTGGCAGGAGACGATGGAAGCCATAGACATGTATAGCGCTGACAGGCATTCGAGGGTGCGGTGGGTACCCAAACTGAGTGACAATAAGCTGCATGCGGTGTGCAAATATCAACACCCCATTTTTGGTCCAGATAAGCATGCCAGCCCGTTGGAATCAAAAGGGATTTGGGAGCGATGCACTGCATGGCTTAGCATGTCCATGCAGAATTTAGAGGTGTATATGGAGCAGGCCGCAGAAAGAGTGCGTGGAAAATTCTGCTCGTAGAGCCAGTTCGATGCTGTATCTGGCGCAGATTGGACATGTCTTAGCATCCGGAGATCAACGAAAAGGACAATAGTGGTGAAATATTGTGCTTGGACTTAAAATGTTGGAATTGGTTGTTTTCCATGCCTGTAAACACTCCAGTATCGTTATAAAGCTGCGCCAGGCCATGGCCATCCAAGCCATCTTCTAGACGCGACTGTCCAAGGCCATGGAATAAGTATTTCTTAACGTAAGAGTAGTCACGATGGTCTCACCGACCCAGTTAACTTCGAACCGACTAGAAATTAGTGCCTGGGTGTGCAGGCTATGCGGACGGATGGTTATGACTAACCTGTGAATCGTGTGAGTGTTCCTTATATATTAACATCGACGTGGGATAGTATATAATAATATCTATCGCTGGATAATATATTGTAACACCACTCATGGAGCGTCATTCATAGATTGTGGTAAGAGACTACATTAGTGAGTTTCACGCAAATTTCGGCAGCCAATTCTTTCGCTAGTCCGACGTCAGAAGATGCCGCATTTTTCGGGGACACGTCGGATCGTCTGTCGATTTGCTCAATTCGCGCGAGGCCAAATTCGAACGAAATGAAAACTCAATTCGGCAGCGACTCAATTCGTCCGGCTGACTGTACAACAAGAATAATCGATTCATACCCAACCAAAATTGGCGCTCGCAGACTTCACCAGTAACATCGAGGTTTGCAACAAGATGGATAAATTATGTCCACATCGGACTAGCGAAAGAATTGGCTGCCGAATTTTGCGTGAAACTCTCTATTCTCTAAAATCGATTTTGTTGTAACCAGTTTATTGTAAGTAAAAGCACATTTAAGAATTTTGGAATCACACTTTGCTGCTCAAGCTTGTTGAGTGCTCGAATTAATATAATTTTCTCATTTCGACCCTGTATAAACAGTCTACAAGTAACATGAATAGAAATACAGATGGTCAAAGGCAAGTTTTGTCAAAACAGTTTTGTCACAAGTTTTGTCAAAACAAGTGCCAAGGGGTTCGTAAAAAAAGAATCCGCCTCACGTAGGCTGTTGATTCGCTTGCAGCTCATTTTTTCAGCATGCCTCTATTTTTCTGTGTTGAGCCTATGTGCTGAGGCTCATTCTGTCAGTAGGTGTGTGTTCCAGGATAGAAACCCAAGCTTGAGTCCCCATTTTCGAGATCAGGTCCCGATCGGGGTCAAACCTGACATCATACCTCAGCACATTCACACCCCTCGTCTCATCCCTATGGTGCAAATTACAAGCAACAAAATTATATATGTATACAAATTATATCAGTGTTTTTCTTCACACAATCAACATAATTCAAAATCTGAATATGGCTACATACAGGTTTGCATAATGTGGTTAGTGCACTTTTGTTCAACTTTGCTATCACTCTCAGTGCCCTGTTACATCCACAATACCTTGTTTCATTTCGATTACAGCTGTAGTGTCCTTCTTGAATTCATTACCACCATGGTGTGACTCATCCAAGCCCATCGCTTCCTCCTCTCGGTCAACACGGAGGAGTCCCAACTTATTCATGCCAAAGAAGAAGGGCCCAATTGTTCCACAAGTCCAGGCAATAATGCTGATAATTCCAGTGATCTGACAGCCTAGAAGTTCTCCACCACCACCATAAAACAGACCATATGGAGTACTGTCAGAACGTTCCCGTCCATACACTTGCTCTACATATTGCTGCTTTGCCATAAGACCAACAAAAAAGACACCCCACGCGCCGCAGAACCCATGCATAGGGGCAGCACTCAGTGGGTCGTCAATCTTCAGGTAAAGGAGCAGAGAGCACACCCCACTGAAAATAAACGCAGAAATAATACCACATAATATGGCTGCAGCTGGCTCCACAACAGCGCACCCGGCAGTGACGCCGACTAGTCCAGCCAAGACACCGTTGCAGACTGCAGCTAAGTCCCAAATACCGTCACGATATTTTGCAATAAAAAGAGCAGCAACTCCAGCACAGGCGCCTGCAAAGCAGTGTTAAGCACGGTGTTAGAAGTTGCTTTGATGGTTCACACCACGGTACCGTGCAAGTTAATACATACATATTGATCTAAGAACTTGGGCCTGCTGGTGACAAATATCAACATCCAAGGACAATGACAACTTGCACTTGCCCTCCTCGAGGACGCTGAAGCTAAATAGGCATAAAAAAAGTCTTACCTGAAAGGGTGGTGGTCACAGCAGCACGACCCACGATGGTGAGGTCGTTAGCAGTGGATATGGTCAGCTGAGAGCCCGGGTTGAATCCGTACCAACCGAACCAAAGAACGAAAGTTCCCAGGACCACTAGCGTATTAGAGTGCCCCTGGAAATCAGGGTTGGGCCCAGTGGGTGAGAAACGGCCAATGCGCGGTCCGATGAAAAAGGCACCCATCAGCCCAGCGAAACCACCGGTCATGTGTACCACTCCGCTTCCAGCAAAGTCCATCATACCGGAATTCAACAGCAAGTCATCCTTGTTGGTTGCATAGTCGTCCTTCGCAAAAGCCGTCAACCACCCTGTAACCGTCAAGTAACAGATTCTATCAACTGAGTCCATTTAGATTCTTAGACCAAGGGCAAGACATCTCTGAGCCTGTGAGGCAAGAGTTTCGGAGTACCGATCGTTCAGTTTACTTTCACGGGCGGCAATCAGCTCCGAGCAACATGCTCAGTCAGCTTGCTTTGAGGCACCGTATCTGGTACTCGGTCAAGCACTTCAAAACAGTATTGAACATCGCCTCTTCGCCCACCCGAGCAGGTCCGAGAGGCGGCATGTATCCTCGGTTCACAGAAAACGTTGCACGACTAACTCCAAGCGGCGAGAGCCGTTGGAATATGGGGACTCCCTCAGAACACGCAGCAGCTCACTATCTTAAACGAAAAAGGGAACACTGCACACCGACAGTCGAAACTCCGAAGGCGAAACGTGTCCGATGAGGGAAGCAGGCGACTCTGCCGCTGTCCTTGGCGGCCGCGCCTCCCCAGCGCAACAAGGACGCAGGATCTTGTCGACAAAAATAGTTTCGTCGCGTTCGACTCCAAAGGACTGTTGGAAACAAGATGCTGGGACTGCATAGAGCTCGGAACCATTCATAGTAAACTCGTCCGGATAGACAGAAGATGTCCTAGCAACTTTCGCAAAAGTCGAAAGTAATCATTATCCTCGCATCGAACAGGTCGTTATTAGCGCTTCGAGAACAGTGTGCAAGATGCAATACCTTCAGAGGACCACACCCAGTGTACGACCACGGGATAGACGAAGCCAGTGAGTAACGTGGAATAGGCAATGTAGGCATGGAAAGTACAGCGTTCCGCTACAGAGCCGCTGACAATAGTAGCAGTGGCAGCAGCAAACGCCCACTGGAAGATAAAAACATTCCAGTCGGTGAAATCCTCCAAGGCGAAGTCGTTGTTGCCGATGAACTTGTTGGTCGGCGTCCCGGCCCCATACGCGAAACCATATCCAACCAGGTAAAACACCGGGGCGCCAAAACAGGCGTCAAGAACGTTTTTCAAAAGAATGTTCATGTAGTTCTTCGTTCGGACGGAACCTGCGCACAGCATAGCGAAACCGGCCTGCACGGGAGGACTCCAGCGTCAAGAAGGGTTGCCAGCTACAGTGCTTCGGCGAAATGTAATACCATGCAGTACCAACAGAACGGCTACTCTGGGTGAAGCTTCTCGAACTTTGAAACGTCTGCAACAACGGACTCTGATGCACCCTGACAGCCTTTCTGTAAAGAAGCCGCGCCCAGAAATACATACCAAAAATGCATACAAGCATAATGTGCATGTATATGCATGTATATATATTTATGTACACATGTATGTGTCTATATATGCATTTATCTGGCAACACATTTCAGGTGCAGAAAGGTCTCAGTGGTCTTTCGGTCACAGTGAGAAGAGGAATACTCCAAGTTGTGAGAGCTGCTGTTAACTTAAACTCATCAGGGCAATGTGCTCAAGATACATTAGCATGGGGAACGTAATAGCTACAGGTGAGGTAGTGGGGGCACGCGCAGCCTGTAACCTGCATGAAGAAAATAAGATACGTGTTCGCCAACATGAAACTTCCATCCAGAGAGGCCGCAGTTTCGGAGACCTCTGTTTGAGTAGCATTGAACTGACGGCACATGATAGTGGCGAAAGCCTCGGACACAGCCTCACTCATATTCTCGTTTCGCAAGTACTCGGCGAATTTAGTCTGCTCTTCGAGAGTGCATCCTGTAGACGTAAAAGCTGTGTCGCTAAAAAGGCTATCAAAGGCCGACATTTCGGTCATACGTATGATATAATAGCTGTACCAGCAGCTGCGAAAATGTCGTGACAGATGCTTGAAGGTTCCAGATGCAGCCTTTGCAACTTGCTTTGATCGAATATCAAATAATTTGTTGGAATACTGCTGAAATGTTCGAGCTTATTGAGACATTCAACAATTTGTTACATCGCTGCTGGAATGGTTTCCCCACCCTGAAACCACCCTCGATGAGCATGACGGTTTGAATTCCAATCCGGCAGGGATGGGAAAGATGCCGATGGTTTTGAAACGTGCGCCGGATTGCTCCGGAATCTTATGAAATACCCGAGATATTTAAAGATCGACGGATATGAATGGTTACACGTACGTTAAGATTGTGAGTGCACGACTCGTTGGCCACGGGTCAGTCGAAGAAGATCTTCAAATCTTCGAGAAAACGTGGTCATGCACGCACTCCGCAGCGTGAGGAATAAGCAAGATGATTTTACGAAAATAGGTGATAATGCAGTGAAGTTTGGGCAGGAATGGTATTTATTTAGCACTAATTCATGCTTTGACTTTTTGACCGCGCTTCTGCCTTTTTTCTCTCAAGAATAAGAGTTATACACAATACAGTACAGTAGTTGTTTTATTATTTTTAACGATGTGGTTACTTGGCTACATGGCTAGTCGATCTCCAGTTCTCCACTGCATTCTTAGGGTCTTTATCGAGGCCTGCATGAAATGGATAGTGTTGAATGCATGGTGCGATGAGAGGAGGGACTTGAGGCGGGATGGGGGGCGGGGGGAGGAGGAGGAGGTGCCGTGGCGGCTCTGGTGTTCGGATAACCGCCCCCCCGCCCCCTCAGTTGTTCCACCTCGGGTTGGAAGTCGCATCCCCCCCCCTGCTCCCGCACGATCAGCCAAACCAAGTGCTATGTGGGGGGGGAGGGGGGAGGGGGCGGCGTCGCGGCGCGGGATGAGGCATGAGGGCAAGTTCTTTCCGCAAACGATAGCCGAAAATGCGATGGCCGCGGTATCCGCGTATCACCTACCCGCCGTCGATTCGAATAATAGAAGAGTGTTCCCGTTTGGGGAAAACCGCTTCGTGCAGTTGTTTTTTGGTCCTCTCCTCCACTTCCGACTTCGGACTTGGTTTGATTTGGGAACTGG
>LGRX02000962.1:0-13114 GCA_001247695.2 Cymbomonas tetramitiformis
GGTCCATTTGATTATTTAGCGGGTCCATGTGGGTATTAAGCGGGTCCGCGTGATTCTTTAGCGGGTCCATGTGACTATTAAGCGGGTCCACATTATTATTCGATGGGTCCATGTGACTATTCCACGGGTCCATTAGATAATCAAGCAGGTCCACGCACGTGATTATTTAGCAGGTCTATGTACTCTCTTGTGAGTCCGAAAATGCTGCCGTTCGTGCTATCGCTGGGCATGAGATTCTCGCATGGCGGAGGAAGGCAAAGCATTGTTACAAAGATTGTGCATGCTAACAAAGCAAGCAAGGGCAGATCATCTTTCAACAAACGATAACGACGGAACTGTTAAACATACATGAACGTATTACATTCACGTATTATTTTCAGCCTATCCACCCTATCGTTATAAAATTCACTACAAACCGGGTTGGCACGAAACCTTAACATCGACTAAAGCATAAATAAAATACTTGATGAACACATAATACTTAAAGGTTAAATATAACTAGTTACTCGCACAAAACTCCTAACATCCTACAAACTATTTTCCTATACCGTGAACGCGGAGATGCAACCGGCCGGTAAGCAGACCTGCAGTCGGACAACGAGACACGGAAATTAGTAAACGCATAATAAGAAAGAGACCGAATGCAACACAACCGCGAATAATAAAGAAATGGAAACCAAACAGCGAACAAGACAACCGACGATTTGAGTGTCGCGCACCAAACATCCGACTGTACTGATGTTCGTGAGGGAGCTCAACTGGATACATCGTTCAACAGATTTCTGCGGGCACAAGGACAATCCGGTCAGAATATTTCCAATAAAACAAAATACGTATCGTCCGGTGGGGTGGGTTGGAATCAAACCAACGAACTTGCTCCAGTCCGAAGAACTGGGGAGACGCATGTCTCTTCCACCCCCAATGGCACAAACAAGTAGAGAAAGATTGCGCAAAAAATACGCGTCAGCAAACCATAATAAAAATTCAACAAGAAGGTCTACGTATGCATGAATATCACAGTATACAGAAAGCACACAGAGCAAGACTGCACGAGGGCTCTCTGAGACCGCCGACAAAACTGAGTGGAGGACTTTTGAGCTCCATCCTCCAAATGCTGAAAAGTCAATACAGTACCGACGTTGACGTTGAGCTTGACACACGCCTATCGCCTTCACCGTACTCTGGAACCCGAGTCTCCGGACCGAAATAGCGCGAATATTACTTAGGGTTTGTAACGCAGATTGAGCTTATGGGCGTCCGGAGACGAGCTCCACAATCATCAAGTAACGCAGCCCTCGAATCGAATCGCGGGTAGCCGCGCGAAGCGCGGCTCGTCTAAACTCTGGGGACGAGAGTAGCCTTCACCGTGTCCCTGCGCTGTCGATGTCGATGTCGATGTCGATGTCGTGTGATGACGATGACGATGACGATGACGATGAAAGGCTACTGTGTCACGTTTACCCCCCCCGACCCCCGCCCCTCTTTCGCCAACTGATTTCCGTTCTTCGATTTTTTCCCTTTAGTTCGATTTGAAAAAATCGCACGCACAAAAATGCCGATATCTCACGGGAAAAAAACATTTTTGCTTTTTTGTTTGGCAGGATATATTGCAATTAACCTGCCCCTTTTAGTGCCCAAATTTTGTTTTTTTCGATTTTTGGGTCGATTTTCGCTATCTCTCAACGAGGAATTCTTTACACCGCTGCTTGCCTCGCCGACGTTCTTTAGATAGGTCCACGTGAGGTCCATGTGACTCGAATCCCCAAAAATGTGAAACTGTGCGTCGGTCCCATAGGCTTCATTACGGGTCCATGCCGTCGGTCCATGTGTGGTCCGACACAAGTCCATGCGAGGTCCATGCATGGTCAGACATTTTTGCACCACATGGACCCTGTTTCGTTCCCTAGACCCAGTTGTTTTTTTTGTAAAATCTCGGGGACCCGCTAATCCTCATGGGGGCAGCGTGAGAGCGAGCCTTTAACACTGGTCGGTCCAAGTGAGGTCCATGTGTAACGCGTAACCCCAAAATGCACTTTTTTAAGCAAAAAAAGGCAAAAACACCTGTGCGTCGGTCCCATAGGCTTCATTACGGGTCCATGCCGTCGGTCCCACAGTGGTTCAACGGGTTATTTGGCAAGTCCATGCGAGGTCCATGCATGGTCAGACATTTTTGGACCACATGGACCCTGTTTCGTTCCCTAGACCCAGTTGTTTTTTACTTTACCCCATAGGGGCGGGCTGTGTTCCACCTATGGGACCATAGGGTTTATTAGGGTTGCGGCGTCTTGCTGCGGTGGATTCCGAACGGGTCCGTGTGAGGTCCGTGCGGGGTCCAAGGCAAGGTACCGACGGGTCCATGTGGGGTCCCAGGCATGGTACCGACGGGTCCGTATGGAGTCCAAGGCATGGTACCGACGGGTCCGTATGGGGTCCAAGGCATGGTTCCTACGGGTCCGGGGTCCGGGACCGGTTATGGACTGAGTGATTCCTATCGGTCCGAGACCCCGCCCCCGTATAGTACTGCTCGCTTTAAACACTTACTCACCCCAGCGTGCACGACCTTTTGCAGGCGTTCTACCTGCAACATGCTGGATAAAATGGTTTGGCACTTGTCTATGTGACGATAGATGGCGACTCCACAGGGCATACAAGGAAGCCGCCCTGGACGCTACGTTTCAGAGTATGGCATTTGTCCGTGTAATCAATGCCACCACCGAGGGCTTACGACACGTGAACTTGGCCGCCGTCAAATTCTCCGACATGTCAAACAATATGGTGTATACATTCCGCAAGAGGAGTTCGAAGAAGAGAATGAGCGATCATCTCCCCGAGATGATGAGATGGGCGGTGCGGATCGTGACCATACCCCTCGGGAAGCCGAGGTGATATCCAACTTTGAAGCGTTGGCGAAACACATCGAGGACTTGGGGTTTGGGAAACAACTACGTGATGATGATGGCGAATCGTCATCCGGAGACGACAGCGGCGAAGGGGAAGGCGGTGGTGAGGAGGATGAAGATGCCGAAGAGCTTACCGACGACTCTGCGGATGATTCCGATGGCGAAGGCGATGTGGTGAGTGCGGTGTTCAGGATGTGGTACCCATTGGGAACATGTGGGGGGCCTATCGGTACGGGACGTGGTACCGGTCTAGGACCTATACACGTACCGCCTCGTACGGTTACAGTAGTGAGTGCTGCTTGCAAGTTAAGGTACCCACATGGGACCGATATGGGACCTGTGTGAACGGCCCGGTCCCATGTATGGTACCGGATGGGGACCCATATTGCCCCATGACTTTACACATGCATCCTTCTAGTAAAATCTGAAACCAAGCATTCCAAAAACTGAAATCTAAATGCTCTAACGTAGAGCAAAAATAGCCCAAAACTGAAATATGGAAATCTAACGTAGACCAAATTGACCGAGGTAGAAAATCTGAAACCAAGCATTCCAAAAACTGAAATCTAAATGCTCTAACGTAGAGCCAAAATAGCCCAAAACTGAAATATGGAAATCTAACGTAGAGCAAATTGACCGATGTAGAAAATCTGAAACCAAACCAAGCATATAAAAACTGAAATCTAAATGCTCTAACGTAGAGCTAAAATAGCCCTAAACTGAAATATGGAAATCTAACGTAGAGCAAATTGACCGAGGTAGAAAATCTGAAACCAGGCATTCCAAAAACTGAAATCTGGAAATCTACCATAGAGCAAAAATAGCCCAAAACTGAAATACGGAAATCTAACGTAGACCAAATTGCCCGATGTAGAAAATCTGAAACCAAGCATTCCAAAAACTGAAAGCTGGAAATCTAACGTAGAGCAAAAATAGTCCAAAACTGAAATATGGAAATCTAACGTAGAGCAAATTGACCGAGGTAGTAAATCTGAAATCAAGCATTTCAAAAACTGAAATATAAATGCTCTAACGTAGAGCAAAAATAGCCCGAAACTGAAATATGGAAATCTAACGTAGAGCAAATTGACTGAGGTAGAAAATCTGAAACCAAGCATTCTAAAAACTGAAATCTGGAAATCTACCGTAGAGCAAAAATAGCCCAAAACTGAAATATGGAAATCTAACGTAGACCAAATTGCCCGATGTAGAAAATCTGGATAATTGCTTTACACAATTCATAACCGATTAGTAGCCTTGGTATGTATGTATCTATCAAGGATTTGATATATTATTGACATATGAGAAAAATATGCTTCTCGTACTTCATTCAAATCCATTTGAAATTATAACGGCTTAATAATATGTCAAAATACTGATATACTTTGAGTTGTTGCTGATATTTTTTGATGTATGCTGAAATGTTTTTATCCGGTTGACTTATTATTCATATATTCCCATTTTCACTAGTGACACATCACCTTCCCCGTGCACCCTATCTCGGGTGCGCCACCCCACGGGTCCATGCGAGGTCCACACATCACCTTCCCCGTGCACCCTATCTCGGGTGCGCCACCCCACGTGTCCATGCGAGGTCCACGCATCGCCTTCCCCGTGCAGTCCACCTCGGGTGCTCCACCCACTGGTCCATGCGGGGTCCATGCGAGGTCCACGCATCGCCTTCACCACGCAACCCATGCCGGGTGCGCCACCCCACGGGCCCATGCGAGGTCCACACATCGCCTTCTTCGCGCAGTCTATCTCGGGTGCGCCACCCTACGGGTCCATGCGAGGTCCACGCATCGCCTTCCCCGTGCAGTCCATCTTGGGTGCGCCCCCCACTGGTCCATGCGGGGTCCATGCGGGGTCCACGCATCGCCTTCACCATGCAACCCATGCCGGGTGCGCCACACCACGGGTCCATGCGAGGTCCACGCATCGCCTTCTCCGCGCAGTCTATCTCGGGTGTGCCACCCTACGGGTCCATGCGGGGCCCATGCTGGGTCCATGCGAGGTCCACGCATCGCCTTCACCACGCACCCCATCTTGGGTGCGCCACTCCCGGGTCCATGCGAGGTCCATGCGAGGTCCACGCATCGCCTCCCCCGTGCAGGCCATCTCGAGTGCTCCACCCATGGGTCCATGCGGGGTCCACGCGGGGTCCACGCGAGGTCCATATATGGTCCGTACGGTTGGGCGCCTATCGGAGGTTTGGTCCGTGCTGGTCCAACCTGGGTCCGAGCGATCATGTTTGGTCCAGGGTCGGTCCGGGGTCGGTCCAGGGTCGGCCCGGGGTCGGTCCAGGGTCGGTCCATGCACCACATGCTGCCTTAAAGCATGGCCATACGGGTCCATGCGAGGTCCCCCACGCCAGCGGCGAGGAATCCGTGGTGAGATTTCGATGGACACATGGACCCCACATGGACCGACGAAACACCGCATGGACCCATGGTGAAATGTCGCATGGACCGAGAAATCAGTGGTACCAAGTGTGGGACCCACCCCGGACCGATAGGAACTTTTGGACCAATCTAGTGGTAAAAGCCCGAAGGCTTCATCGACGGGTCCATGTGATCCATTTTTTCACGGGTCCATGTGGGGTCCATGTGGTCCATACGGGTCCATATGGGGTCCATGAGGGGTCCCTATTGGTCCCGGGACCGCATGGACCCGGCCTTATTTGGTAGGGGTGCCTGAACTTTCACCGTACCCCACGGCGTCCGTGGCACCGAATTGGGCCCTGTCCTATCCTGTTCCAGTGACGGAAGCAGCTGTGCAGCAGCCACCTGCTGTGACACCTTTAGTGCACGTTGCCAGCGCAGGAATTACCCCCTCGGCAGGGGGGGGGGGAAGTTGTGCAAGTACCAGTGAGCCCAGCACCACTGAGTACTTTGCCCAGTGAGCCAGTAGGGGTTATTCCGGCACTGGAGACCCCTGCTCATACCCCTGTTTTCACTCCGATTGCCACTAAGCTGCAGGACTTAGAACGGATGAACATGGCAGCACTGGCAGCTCAATCCGTTTCTGCGACCTCCTGCCCGAAAGCGGGGAATCGGGCCTCCATATCGACCCTTTCCGCCGGAGGCTCTGGCAAAATTCCAACGTCATCGGTGACTGGAGGTGCCACTGTTGTCACTTGCCCAATGGTGGGGGATAGGGTCCCCACGTCGACCCTTCCCGCCGGAGGCTCTGGCCAAATTTCAACGTCATCGGTGTCTGGAAGTGCCACTGTTGTTACTTGCCCAATGGTGGGGGATAGGGTCCCCACGTCGACCCTTTCCGCCGGAGGCTCTGGCCAAATTTCAACGTCATCGGTGTCTGGAGATACGGCTATTACAACGTCATCGGTGTCTGGAGATACGGCTGTTATAACGTCATCGGTGTCTGGAAATACGGCTGTCGCAACGTCATCGGTGTCTGGAGATATGGTCGTTACAACGTCATCGGTGTCTGAAGGTGCGGCTGTTACAACGCCATCGGTGTCTGGAGTTACGGCTGTTACCGACACACGAACTGGCTCGACGACGACGCTGGAAGGACTGGCTGTAACCAGCGAGGGGCGCGCTGAACGAACCAGGAAGAGACCAGAACGTACTGAGCTTCTGATCCAGCGCAGCAGAGCCGCTGTCAGCCAGACTGCGACTGGTCAAGCGTCCTCTAGCTCGACTGTCTCGGCATCCTCACCTTCAATGCCGGGACAGTCAGCAAACGCTGCTTTAGCGGCCAAGGCAGGTGTGGTCCCAGTCGCCCAAGCAGGCGCAGTTCCGGCGATTCGCGATCCGAATCCCTCACCTGTCCTGAGCGCCGGAGGCTCTGGCGAGAACCTGACTCAGCCAGCATCAGCCTTGCAACACGCGGACTTTGTATTGCCTGATCACTGTGTCTCTGCAGAGGACTTTCCAGCACTACCCCTTCCAGCGACACCGCGCCCAGCGATGGAAGCCAGAGGGGAATTGGCCAGCCGGGAATTGGTGGCTGCCCTACCTGGAGAGAGTCGGACCGCAGCTGAAGGAAGGAGCACGGTCTGTCAGAGCTTTGAGAGAATCAGCCCGCCTCCAAGCATCAGAGCTTCCAGCTCAGCCAGCTCGACAGGCTCAGCCAGTTGGGCAACCCTCAGTTCCTCAGGGGGACAGGCAGAGATCGCCAGACCGAAGGAAGGATTTCCGGTCGCCAGAGCAAATAGCTCTGGACCGTGCGTACAGCAAGTGCGGGAAGGACCAGAAGGTCCGGGTGATCAGATGGATAGAGGGAACCAGCACTGCGTGGAGCGACCACAGTGGGGACAGCGCGGAATCGCAGGCTTCAGCCCCCGTGAGGTTGCAGATAGTTGCACTGTCAGCTGAGGAAAAGAAGACTCTCACGCAATGGTTCTATAATGAACCACGCACCCGGAGCGGGAAGATCATTTGGCATCCGGCCTCCCCGCAGGAGTTGGCTGTGTTACAGGCCGGAGTGACAGAAAGGGAATACAGGCGTGCCCTTAAACACGGGACTCTGCTACACCAGGAAGGGCTGCCAAGGAAACTCTTTGCAGGAGTGAACTTTGGCAGAGCACGTGTTAAGGAAAGAGGAGCGACCCCCACCCGCAACACCTTCTCAGCACTCTCGGAACGCTTCACAGCACTCTCAGCGGCTCCAGCAGAGGCCCATCATGGGGCAGAACCGGCAGGTGGACACGTTCTGGACAGATTGTCTGAAGGAACAGTGGAGGGGTCGCGTGGTGTGGTGTAACCCACCCTTCTCGGATTCCAAGGTGAGCATTGCAGACATCCTAAGACACTATGCTTCAGAGGCCCGACACGCTCCCCAGAGCACAGCCGCGCTGTTCCTGTTGCCTGACTTCCCGCAGGCTGACTGGCGGCCCCTGCTGCGAGAGTACGGAATGGAAATTGCAGAGACCATACCCCGAGTGAACGAGCAAGGGGAGCCCAACCGGATGTTCGTCTCTCCTGGCGAAGAAAGGGGACACCGTACAGCCTTGCAAGAGTTGCCCATTCCATGGCCCGTCTTGGTAGTGTTGGCTAAGCCGCAGCGAAAGCACTTTGAAGAGATCACAGCTCCAAGGGAGAGACCCTCAGCATCAAATTAGATATTGAAATCAATTCAATTAAATTTGATGATATTGTTGATACTATGATGAGTACTATAATAGTGTATCGTTTTGAAGACATGGAAAGTGAAGATGATGAAGAGGAAAGTGATGAAGAAGATACTCATGAAGAAGAGATTGAAGAAGATAGTGATGAAGAAAGTGACGATGAAGAAAGTGAAGAAGATAGTGATGAATAAATTATTTAAGAACAATTAACATATATCTTATTGAAACATTAATTAATTTACTTTTTATTTACTTTCAATTTTATCTTTATCTTTTTATTGTAGATTTCTTTATTTATTTTTTATTGTAGATTTTTTATTTATTTTTTATCGTACTCACATTTAATCACGTAATTTATTCCCTATTTATTACGTAATTATTTCTTTAGGGTTTTCTCTTGTATTTATTAATCATTTATTATCGTCTTTAGGGTTTTGGGGGTAGGCTATAATCGGTAGTATACTACTCACAGTGCCCGAAAATGTCGCATGTTTGGTGCCACGCGATCGGGAGTGGGATAGAGGGGAGGGTGATATATCTATTTGGAAATCACCTACATGCTCAGTACAGTCCATCCATAACGTGCCGAGGGTCGGCGGGGAGCCACCGTTGCGTACGATGGCGACCAAAGTTGGGGTTGAGGCCTGAATCAGCGCACAGTGCTGGGGAATGTCACATGTTTGATACCATGCGACAGGGCATCAGATGGGAAAGCGGGCAATGTTTTCATTTGAAAATCATCTACATGCTCAATATAGTCCATCCATAATGTGCCGAGGGTTGTCGGGGAGCCGCCGTTGCGTACGGCGGCGCCCAAAGTTCGGGGCGGAAACTACAGCCCGCCACAGTGCCGGAAAATGTCGCATGTTTGGTGCCACACGATCGGGAGTGGGATAGGAGGGAGGGTGATATATCTATTTGGAAATCACCTTCATACTCAGTACAGTCCATCCATAATGTGCCGAGGGTCGGCGGGGAGCCACGGTTGCGTACGATGGCGACCAAAGTTGGGGTTGAGGCCTGAAACAGCGCACAGTGCTGGGAAATGTGACATGTTTGTTGATACCATGCGATCGGGCATCAGATGGGGAAGCGGGCAATGTTTTCATTTGAAAACCACCTACATGCCCATCACGTTCCATCCATAATGTGCCGAGGGTTGTCGGGGAGCCGCCGTTGCGTGCGGTGGCGCCCAAAGTTGAGGGCGGAAACAACAGCCCACAATGCCCGAAAATGTCGCATGTTTGGTGCCACGCGATCGGGAGTGGGATAGGAGGGAGGGTGATATATCTATCTGGAAATCACCTTCATGCTCAGTACGGTCCATCCATAATGTGCCGAGGGTTGGCAGGGAGCCACCGTTGCGTACGATGGCGACCAAAGTTGGGGTTGAGGCTTGAATCAGCCCACAATGCGTGTTGGGAAATGTCGCATGTTTGATACCATGCGATCGGGCATCATCAGATGGGGGAGCGGGCAATGTTTTCATTTGAAAACCATCTGCATCCCCAACACATTCCATCTAAATTATGCCGAGGGTTGGCGGGGAACCATGGTTACATATGGTGGCGCCCGAAATTTGAACTGACGTATGTACAGGCATAACTTGCACACCAAAATGCCCATAGAAGTCGATCGGCAAACTTTTTGAAAATTCTGAGATAATTCTTTCATAAAATGTACATATGGAGAAAACGAAAATCGAAAAAAAATGGGTTTGAAAAAAAAGTGGGCAACTCATCTTAGGATGAGTTGCCCTCCGCACGTTGGCAAAAATAGGCAAAATTGGGGGGGGTGGAGCAAGACTCTGTCGGGCAACTCATCCGCGGATGAGTCGCCCCGTGGGCGAGACAATCGACGGGCAAATCATCCGCGGATGAGCTGCCCGTGGACGAGAGAGCTGAAGGGCGACTCATCCGCGGATGAGTCGCCCCGTGGGCGAGACAATCGACGGGCAACTCATCCGCGGATGAGGCGCCCTGTGGGCGAGAGAGCTGAAGAGCAACTCATCCGCGGACGAGTCGCCCTATGGTCGAGAGAGTTGAAGGGCGACTCATCCGCGGATGGGTTGCCCCGTGGGCGAGAGAGCTGAAGGGCGACTCATCCGCGGATGAGGCGCCTTATGGGCGAGAGAGCTGAAGGGCGACCCATCCGCGGATGAGTTGCCCTGTGGGCGAGAGAGCTGAAGGGCGACTCATCCGCGGATGAGCTGCCCGTGGGCGAGAGAGCTGAAGGGCGACTCATCCGCGGATGAGTTGCCCCCGTGGGCGAGAGAGCTGAAGGGCGACTCATCCGCGGATGAGGCGCCCTATGGGCGAGAGAGCTGAAGGGCGACCCATCCGCGGACGAGTTGCCCTTTGGGCGAGAGAGCTGAAGAGCAACTCATCCGCGGATGAGCTGCCCCGTGGGCGAGAGAGCTGAAGGGCGACCCATCCGCGGATGAGTTGCCCCGTGGGCGAGAGAGCTGAAAGGCGACTCATCCGCGGATGAGCTGCCCGTGGGCGAGAGAGCTGAAGGGCAGCTCATCCGCGGATGAGGCGGCCCGCTGGAGTGGCAGAGCTGAAGGGCAGCTCATCCGCGGATTAGGCGCCCGCTGGAGTGGCAGAGCTGAAGGGCGACTCATCCGCGGATGAGGCGCCCGCTAGTAGAGTGGCAGAGCTGAAGGGCGACTCATCCGCGGAGGAGTCGACCGCTGAATTGGCGGAGCTAGATCTTCCCTGGGTTCAGCCATTCGGACTCTCGAACGGTGTCTTTGCTGTCGGTGTCCGACTCCGGCTCGTAGGTGCCCTGGAACACCGACGGGTGATAATCCAGCTTCTGAGGGTCAAAAGTGCCGTTGGGCCAGGTCTGATGCCTCAGGCGCAGCGGCCCCGAGGATGGCGTCGGCGCAGATCCAGATGGCCCTGCCCCTCCCTTGCTGACAGTCTTGCGTGTGCGGACTGTAGGCCTTGGTGGTGGGTCTCGCCTAGTCCCGTAGCTGGCAAGCGCGTCACGTGCTCTCTCCTCAGTCTTGCATGCAGCGAGCATCACTCTGCCGTCCCCTAAGTGTAGGTACTCCACGGCGGCGGCGTTTGTGCTGAACACCTCACCGTCTCCACCTTCTCCATCAGTCACCGGGTAGAACTTTCCCACTTTGCCAGCTGCATCTGACAGCGTAAGCAGCGGGATGACCCGCACACCAGCTACCACCTCATCGTACCTCACCTTAAGGCGAGCTCGGAGGTCAGCAATGTCAACCTTCTGCACGTACTTCAGGTGTTGGAATTGCCAGCACTGGTCCTTCTCATAGTAGAAGGGCAGCTGGAATTCTCCAGTCACCTTCCCCATGGGGCTCATGCTGGAAGTGCCAGCCATGGTGTGACGTACCATGCTCTCCATGAGTTCCCACTGGACGCGAGTCTGGTCACTGAGCACGCAGAACTGATGTGCCATTTTGTCCCACATAAGCTTGCCAGTTACGACTCCTGTGGGGTACACCTGCTGGGCGTTGAGCGCCTCCTGAACGTTCGCCATGGTGTATCGCCCAGCTTCTCGATGAGCACCACAGTCAGGAAGCGCGACCTGGTCGCCGTCCCTCTTGTAACTCGCCCGCGTGGCCCAGGTCTCTGAGGGTACCTTCGTCTCCTTGTCAACCCTCTGGTCCACCAGCGTGAAGTCGGGCCACAGCAGCTCCGACTCCAGGATGTTCTTCAATTCCCCACAGCGTGGAAACCTGACCTGCACGAAGCCTGCGTCTGGTTCGCCTCCATCGCCATCTTCACAGAGTGTGCACAAGCGAGCGTAGCCAGTGCGGTCGACGTACAGGCGCTGCTGAGACCAGCTACTTTCCTTGTCTCGATGGTCCCAAGGGTTCACTGCCATGCCTGCCCACGGTTGCGCACTGGCCAACATGTACTCAGTTTCACTTCCAGCCTCTTGCTCCTGCGTGAGGTCTGGATAGCGAGGGTCGGTCTGGGTTGTAGTCAGACTGGCTGGCGCGATGGGCACCGCATCGACTGGCTCTTCAGCGCCGGACCACTCGTTCCTGGTTGCCACGTTGGCTTCCCGCTGGCTGCGTGACGTCGCTTGCAGCAAGCCCAACATCTGGCCCGTTATGGACGTGCCGGGAGCAGGTGGTTCGAACGTTGAGTTCTCGGCGCGCAGGCTGACCCGTCCAGAGAGTTCCACTTGCATAAGCGCGCTGGGTCGCAGGATGCCCGCTTCCACCATGGACTGGCAGCGTGCCTCCAGCATCTCCCTCTCCTCTTGGTTGAACCTTTTCAGCCTGAGCTCTTCTAGAAATGATGCCAGGAGATCCACCAGCTCGGGGTGATTTCGTGAGAACGCACATGGTCCAGGTGCACACCTTTCCCCTGTGAGGGCCAGACGGTCCTCTCCCCTTGTGTCAGGAAGCACAGCCTCGCGTGGAGGTGGAGAACAGTCATCAAAGACAGAGACAAGAGAGCGCTCGGGCGCGGCATTGTCGTCGAAGATCTCAGTTGCCAAGCACACTCTGGGATCTTCGTTCCGCTTGCTCCTCGCATCAGCAGGCGGCGTCAACTCGATCAACGGCAGCGTGACCTTCTCCCTCATGCCCAGTGACACCACGGCCTCAGAGGTGGCGATACCCCGGTAAAGGTCGATGGTCAACTTGAGGGCGTTCTTCAGGGGTCCCGTACCCACCAGGAAGTCCCACGTGGTGTCGTTGGTGTACGTGACGAAGGCGTGGAGTCGATGCAGAGTCATGTACGGGGTGCCTGCGGCGAGGATCACGTCCACGTAGCAGTACTTGGTGAACTCCGCGGGACTGCCGTCGCACCTGGCCACTCTGGCCCCTGTCTCCGCGTCAAAGATGGGCCCTCCGTCATTCAGCCCTCGACCCGAGCTGTCACCGGTGCACGTGACACAATTCCCCGTGACATAAAACACGATTGCTATTCGTTTATCTCATCTTTAGCATACTGTGAAACGGTCGCCTCTGTGTTTCTGTGTTTTCGTCCGACACCGATATATATATATATATATATCTGAATATATGTATAGCTCTCTCTCTCTCAATCTCCCTGAGGTTATCGGCCACCACTTTGTGAGCGTTTTCACGGGGAAGCTGATTCCCCCCCCCCCACTGTATGGGGGC
>LGRX02000963.1:0-35075 GCA_001247695.2 Cymbomonas tetramitiformis
CTTCAAGCCATCTTAACAACGGTTCCTGGTATATTATGAAAAGGAGGGGACTCATGCTGTCTCCCTGGAGGAGTCCTCTTTGCACCTGTACAGTTTTGTGTGAGGTTTCCCCTCCTACTCTGGTGTTCATGGACATTGTGTCATGGCTTTGTGTACCTAGGACATCCCGCACCACCTGTGTGAGTTCGTCGGGAATTCCAAGGTACTGCATCGTTTGGAGTAGTTTGTCGTGGTCCACTGAGCCGTACGCGTTTTCGAAGTCTACATACAGGCCATGTAGTTCTCGTCCTGAGACGTTTGCATCCTCAATCGCGTTGGTTACTCTGGTGAGTTGTCGAAGCGTGTTCCTTTTTTCCCTTGAGCCTTCCTGAGCCTGGGCTAGTATTCCTTGCGTTTCGCAGAACGTGGAGAGCATGTTTGCTATCTGTGAGGTGTACAGCTTGAATACCCCTTCGAGCAGGGCTATGGGTCGGTAATTTTGCTGTAGGGTGACATCCCCTTTCTTGTGGTGGAAGCAGAATGTTCCTTTTTTCCAGGTGAGAGGGACATGCTTGCTGTTCCACATTTCCAGCATGAGTGCGTGTAGTGCATCATGGAAGTCCTCTGGCATGTACTTAAGAATTTCGTTCGGGGTCCTGGTGGGGCCTGGTGCTTTGTTGTTGTTTAGGGTGTGTACCGCTTTGCTGTAGCCCTGTCGACTTATCGTGAGGTCCAGCCCACTGGGGTCTGGTCTTGGCAACTTTATGAGGCGCTCCCTGTGAGCTGGGTCTTCCCATGGTGGAGGTTTCGAGTCGGGTGGACTTCGGTGCTCCATCCTGTATGGTGCCGAGTGGGCCATGTGGTCTGCTAGTGCGTTAGCGATGTTCCCGTGGCCTACGGCCAGGTTGCCCTCTCTGTCCTGTAGAGCCTGTATGTTCGCCGTGGGGGCATGGCCTGTTTCTTGTGCCTTGGTATATATCCTTTTGTGGTATCTTTTTTGGTTGTTCCAGTATTCCTTTACTGTTTTGTTGTTGTGTCTTTGCTTGGCTTGTTGCCAGTGCTGCTTTACTACCTTGTGCGCTGCCGACCTTTCTTTTTTGGCCTCCTCAGTAAGCCACGACACCCACTCTTTTGCATCTGCATTGTCCCTGTCCGTTGGGCCTTTCATTTCTCCCTCTTTCAGGCTTCTGAGGGTTGAGTGTTCCGTGTGTGGGTTTCGTAGGTGTCGTTTGGTTTGCTTGTGCTCCCGCATCTTGAGTATTGCGGCGTCCCTTTCCTTTCTGTCCTTTTTGCTCATCAGCAGGTCTTTTCCCACTCGGTTGGAGGTGCCTCCAACTATAGTAGTTGGCAGTTCGTCGTCCTGTAGCGCATATTTATTCGCCTCGGTGAGTATGTTTAGTACTGTTTCCCCTGCTCTGTCTATGGTGGCGTGTGCCACTTGCCTGTTGTCCTCTTCCCTGCACTGTGTGGCCATCTCTGTTATGCGTTTCAGTTCAGCGGTTCTGGCATAGCCGTGTGTCCTGAGGAGGACGCTTTGGAGTGTTTCCCTGTGTGTTTTGTTCAGGGGCGTGTTCAGCTTTACATGCCCTGGTTGGGGGTCGCGGTCCACATATGGTTCGTGGGTGCCTATGCTGTCCAACTGGAGGGTTGCTAGGCTCACCATCTCGTGGTCACTCGTATGGTGCCGGGTGAGGTGTGTGGTGTCCCCCATCTCGTATTGCGCCTGCTTGTTCCTCGGTGCAAGCCATCTGTCAATGTTCCTGTGTTTCGCCCAGTTAAGTGTGGTATCGACTGGCGGGCCTACATTGTGGAGGTCTAGCTCCTCCGCAAGTTTCGCCCATTGCTTGTCGGTTTTCGTCATTCCTCTACCTGTGCTGGTGTTGCTCGCATTGAGGTCTCCTCCTATGACCACATGTTCGTTCTCCTTTCCCGCAGTTTTCCTGAGCAGGTTGGTTGTGTATTTGAGTATTTTGTCCCTGGTTTTGCACTCCTCTGCCCCTGGTGGGTTGTAAATGCCTAGCACATGGTACATCACCTTTCCCGGTAGGTGCAGCACCACATGTAGGAGGTATCCCTCGAGGTGTCTCGCAGGGACTACATGGTGGTTGTGTGCGTGGCTGTAGGGGTTGCCGAGGAGTATTGCCACTCCTCCTTTCATTGCTTGTTCAGCCGTGCCTTCTGCTTTCTGCACCTCAGTTTTGGTGCCTATTGCAGTGTATTGCATGTCTCTGAATCTTCTCATTACACTGTCGTGTGCATGTTTCACTTCCGTGAGTACAATTACTTGTAGACTCTGTTGGTTTTGGCTTCTTTTGTTAATGACCTCGGCAAGGTCAAGGCAGGCATCACTTTGTCCCGCCACATTCCATGTGAGCATGTGTAGACGGTCCTTTCCTATGTCAGTCTTTGTTGGCGCTGTGAGAGGGGTTTGGTATTCTCGGGAGTCCTGGCACGCCTCTGGTGTTTCCAGACGTGTGTCCACAAATCTTTCCCATCTTGCTGTTGGTTCGTCCCGTGTTTGCTCCCATTCTTCGTTTAGGTGGGTTTCCTGTGCTTGCTGCTCCTCAGGTGTCTGCCCGTCATTACCTGGGGGTGTTGTGGGGGCTAATCTATGTAGCCATTCCCATAGGCCTGGTTGCCTCGTGGTAGTTTTGCGTCCCCTTTCCTGGGTTTGTGGTGCCTGTTTTCCGGCCTCTAGGCTTGTGTTCAGGCCATCCGCAGGCCTCTGGGTCTCTGCCGCTCGCTGGCTTTCCACCCGCGTCCGGCTTTGCCCCTCGGCAGTGGTTATCATCTCTTTTACTGGCTGTTGTATGGACTTTCTATAGGCGGTTATCGCCGTTCTGTCGGTGGCCCCCCATTTGCTGACTGCCTCGTTGAAGTGGGTGGGCCAATGCCCCCCTGGGCACGTTTTTTGGTAGTGCATCCAAGCTTCTGCGGCCATCAGTACCCATACCCCGCAGCTGTATTGGTCCTGCGCGCTTTGGTTGCCCACATTCATCAATTCCACTGTTACTTGTTTGTTGAGTGTCTCGGCCAGGTGCTCCGTCCAGTTGGTTATTTCCGCTGTTAGCCTTTTGGTGTTGCGTGACGTTGCATTGGTTTTCCCATTCGAGGAGTCATATATCCAGAACTTCAGTTTGTCATTTCCTTTGTCTGGTCCGGCCAGCACTGCCCTCCAGTGTTTGCCATCGCAAACCGGTATGCAGAAGCCCCGGGAGTTCCCGAGTAGCTGCAGTGCCTTCGTTGTGTGTGGTTCTCTGTTGTTACCCGGTTTCAGTGTTTCTCTCATTGTGGCTATTACCAGGGGGGGTAGTGGGTCATCTTCATACAGTGAGTGGGCATGTTGCATTTGGAACATGTTCAGTCGGCCTTTCTTTTCGAACAGTCCCTTCGTAGTGGTGTTGTACGGGTACAATTCCGTGTGGTTCTGACTCCCCCCGCCCGTCATGTTTGTTTTCCAGCATCGGGTGGGCTGCCTCATCCTTTGCTCAATCTCCCGCATTAGTGGTCTGCCTCTTGTTGGGGTGCCTTCCTTTATCGCGGTTACTGCGTGTTCCGGTCTCCTTGTTCTAACTAGGAAGGGTTTACCGTTACGGTAAATTATCTTGAGTAAATTGTAGCCATGGGGTGGTCGTGTCCACCGTGCCGCTGCATTCCTCGCTGTGGCCCGTTTTCTTCGTGTTCTGCGGCTGCGCGTTATGTTGTTGCTGTTTGTGTTGTGTGTTCCCCACATGCTACCAATTTTCCTACTTGTTGTTAGTGTAATCATCAGTATAGCGAGTATCGGGGTTATGGCAAATGCAGCGTTCCATAGTGGCCTGGTAGCTTCGTGTCGTGCCCCCCTTGGGTAGTGTGGTTCTGCTCCATGTCGTGTTGCTCTCGGGTTGTGTGGTGCTGCTCGCATTCGTGAGTTTATGGTTACAGCGTTACATTGCCCTAAATCCCTTTCTGTAACACCCCTAGCACTTTTCCCAGGGTGGGCCCCGTTTTTTATGTGTATTTTCGTGGTTGTGTAAAAGTTTTTGGGCGTTTGGGCGTGTTTTCGAAAAAAGGTTGTTTTTACGTGGAGCAATTTCGGGAATTCGCTTGTGGTCGAATGTCGGCAGTTTGCTCTCATTTTTTGTGTGTGGCTGCCTCCCACTCTTCTTAGCATATTCCCAAAGTTTTTCGGCGTTCCTATCATTCTGCTGGCCTGTGTGGAGTCGGTTGTACCATTATTTGGTAGGGTTTCAGTAGGGTTGGTGCTTATATTGTGGTGGGGGCCCTTTGGTTTGCAGGGCGGGGGCTTATGTAGCTTGTCCCTGCTTGTCTGGCATAGTTTCTGGTCGGGGTGCTTGTTTCTACCCCCCTTCACCTGTTTTTGTTGCGCCCACTGCGCTTGTGTTGCCGTCGAGTTAACCGTTGCAGCGTTACACTGCCCTAAAGTCCCTGTTGTAACGCCCTTGACATCTATTTCTTGGTGGGCCCCCCCTGGTATATGTCGTCCCTTTGGTGTGCCAAAATTTCGGGGGGTTTCGGAATGTTCTGCGAAATTTATCATTTTTACGTAGAGCAGTTTTAGGAATTCGCTTGTGGTCGAAGGTTGGCGGTCGGTCCTGGCATTTCGCACATCGCTTTCCCTTGCTTTGCTGAGCCATCCTACAAAGTTTTTCGTCAACCCTTCCCACCCATTGGGTGTTGTGTGGCTATTTGTGGCCGTCCCCCTTAGGGTTACTGTAGGGTTCATACTACTATTGTTGGGGTTGCCAGTTATGTGGTGTGAAAAGTGGTTTAAGCTCATGTTAATTTTTGTATCTTCGTGGTTATCATTGGGGAAGTTATAACTGTATATGGTGTGGCCATTCTCGCTGAATATGGTGTGGCCATTTCGCCTGTGCTCGGAGGTAGGCATAATAGCACTTTCATGGGCATGGGGACTCTTTGTCTGCCGGGGTGTTGCTATTAGTTTTCGGTTAGTTTGTAGTAAGTTATTATGGTGAATTGACATTTTCCTTTCGAACGGTGTGTGGTTAATGCTCGGTGCCCCGGCGTGGTCAGTGTGGGAAGTGCTTGCTGGGTGCATGTATTCAAAGCATTTGTCAGTGGCAGTTGCAATGGCAGGCAGAGACAACATAAATATTACTTTGAGTTGTAAGTTCAGGCTAACTTTACTAGGTCTGCTTTCAATATCCCTTCTCTTGCTATGAGGCCCTGCAGCTGGCTCTGTTATGCCACCCTGTCTTGGAGGCCTGCTGCTTCCTTGGTCCTCTGCAGCACAGATGTTATTTGTTAGTGCAGTGGGGGTGTGATTCCACTGGCAAGGTGTGGTGGGTTGTGATGTGGGTTGGTCAGTAGGGCAGGGGGTTGTATGATTACTCACCTTCCTAGTGAGTGGCGGGGCTGATCGGGGGCTCTCAGGTTGTGCCCCCTCCTGTGCTGTCGCCTGTGCGCCCCCTTGTGCCCTCCGCTTTGCCGGTGGCTCGGCGTCGATCGCCCGGCCCCCCGTGTTGGTTGCTGGTCTCTTTGGCGGGGGCTGGCTCCTCTTGGGGTCGGGTTTCTTGCCAGTGTAGGGGATGCCCCGGTACTGATCGTCCTCCTCTGCAGTCTGTGGTGATTTTTTCGTGAAGTGAAGCGGATGATCAGGTGCCTGTTGTTTTCCTTCTCCCGTCAGGCGATCGGTGAGCGCCCTGAGGGTGTTCACCATGGCACCACCGGTTTCCTGGTATGTTTTATGGAAGCCTCTTACCTCTTGAGTGATTTCTGTATGGCGCACCCCAGCGCTGCGCTCCTGTTCTCTGTGCAGGTCTCGGAGTTCGTCCAACGTGACGGGCTTGGACTCGTTGAACTTCTCCAGCTGCTTGTTGATGTTTTTTAGCAGCTTCTTGGTCTCTGGGGTGGGCTGCTTGCTGGTGGCTACAGCCTGCTGGAAGACCTCGTCGGCTTTTGATCCCACTTTATTGATGAACTGGGAGGCTACTACCTCGGCTATGTGGTCGATTCTTCCCCCACGCGCCTCCCTGCCTCGTGCTGCTCGTGGGGCTTGACGTTGTTTGGTGCCCGCCCCTTGGGCGCTCCACCTCCCCACCTCAACCGTGATCGTGGTGGAGATGTGTCGGCCAGCGTCGTCTACCCCCGGCAGTACTCGCACCGTCTGTTTACCTGCGTTGGCGATCGCTTCGTACGCCTCCTCCGCCAGGATGGCGTAGTAGTTGATCGAATATCCACCCCCGTTGCGCTTCCACTGCAGCAGAGACGATGGGTCCCCGGGCGTCGAAGGTGCCCACTGCCGGGACGGTACGTGGAAGTCAAAGATGTTTTCGACGCCCTTGAGGGCAGTGGTGTTGGCTGTAAGCTTCTCGATGTGCTCTACGACGGCCTGCACGATGTGGCTTCGGTGGTGGTCGTGCAGTATCTGCTTCCTGTCCGCGATGGCCACCTCCCGGGCTGCGACCTCGTCGCTGACCTCCTTGCTGGGTAGCCAGCAAGTGGTCGTGGCCACACCCCAGGGGTACGGGTGTTGCACGATGAGCTCCGCTGCAGCCGGTGAGACTGCCTCCAGTAGTATCACCTCCCTGAGGGCTGCGTCTTCCGGAGATTCCCTCACCGTACCTTTACGGATCCTGTCAACCAGGTGCCCGAGCTCGTGCCTTGACTCCCGTCTCTCGATGACGGAGGTCGCCAGGATGTTTGAGACCTGCTCGATGGTTTTCCCCTTGAGCAGTGGCCCATAGACCAGGACACTGCGTCCTGCTGTCGGCCCTTCCACTGGCTCCCAGGGGGACCATACGTAGATGCAAGGGAGCACTGGCTGCTCCCTTGTGCAGGTTTGATGCGCCTGCGGCACCACGTGTAGTGGGAGCCGAAAGACTGGGTTAAACAGCACAAAGGCCGCCAGAGGTCTGTTTTGGAAGGCAAGGTCTATTTGCCTGACCCTGCCCGCGCTGTTGAGCCAGATGTGGGTGTGTCGGAGGTCGTACACAACGGCCTCTGGTGAGTCGGACACCTCAAAAAGAAGGGCGTTCAGGTACCGGAGGTACTTGAGCACTTCTTTGATGCTCTCGTCCAAGTCCACTATTTTTAATTGTGGGGTGCCTGTGTACGGGAAGCCTGTGGGCCCTGTGTCGCTTGGGTCAAGGCTGCTGCCCGTGACTGATCGTACGTGGGTGAGAGAGAGTCTCTCCCCACGTACCACGGGCACTCCTAGTTTGAAGGCATGTGCGGGAGGGGTCCTCCGCCACCAGGACCTCCCTGCGGTCGGTGTGCCACTTGGTGGCGATGTGGTAGATTTTGGCTTCCGGGTTTTCCGTGGCCTTAGGACGGCGCTGGTAGATTCGAGACACCTTTTCCAGCGCGGTCTCTGTGCTCTTTGATGTGGTGTACTCAAGGAGGCTCGGGATGTTGTCAGCTGGGGCTCCGTCGACTTTTCTGTAGTCGATGGGCCGGTCCAGCGCCCTTCGCAGCTCCTCTGGCTGGACTTGTGTTTTGTTACCAGATTCAGTCCCCTCGGGGTTTCTGGCGCGGGGGCCGGCAGTGCCGGGTAGCCCGTCTTCTTGTTTTTTGTTTGTTTTATGTTTTTGCGGGATCGCACTTCTCGCGAAGTGTACCCTCTTGGTCTTCTGTTGTTTGGGTGGCTTGTCTTCTGCGTGTGTTTTGTCAGTACGTTCCGATGGAACGTCCGTTTCGTGTTGTATGCCTGCCATACCGGTTGCCCGATCAGCTTCCGGAGTGGCGTACTCTAGCTCGGAGTCGGAGTCCGACATTCCGAGCTCAACAGATGTTATTTTTGGAGAGTGGTTCGGCTCAGAGTCCAAGTCCGAGCCGTCAGGGCTCTGGTCGTACTCTGGCATGTTTTCGATTTCAGGTAGGCCAGCTGTTGCTTCTCCTTGCGGTTGGTGATGCTGCCCGCCCACGGTGGTGTTTTGGGTCGATTTTGACGAGCCTGCGCACGTCAGTCTGGGTTTGTTAGCGGTTTTGGCCATATTTTTTGCGAGAACGAGTTTGGTGTGCTGGAGGGTTGTTTTCGAGTGTGGTACGAACGTGTTTTGGAGCGTATCTTCGCCCTGCAGGTACAAAAAACCGTTAGCCTGCGTAGGGTGCGAGGCGGCAATGTGACATGTGGGGTGTGGGCGGGCCGAATCTGTATGTGTCCGTTGTGTCGTCCGCCATGGTGCCGTTAGTGTGTTCTCTGTGGTGTCGTTATTGCATCCTGCGAGCACAGTTAGTAGCAAAATCGTATTTTTGAAAATTATTTTTGGGTCCGCGGCTCGGACTAGGTGGCACGCTCAGGCGGCTTCGCGAGAAGTGCCTGCGTGGATCATCACCAACTCTGCCCTTCACCTCCTAGCCCCCCTCGTTCACCTCCGCTCCGTTAACTTGCATGGGTGCTTCTTCGTCTCAGACTGGGGGCTCCGTGTCCTCGCTAAGCTCCCCCAGCTCCAGGCGGTTGGCCTTAGGCTGTGTGGCCGGGGCGTCACGGATGCCACAGCTCACCTCGTTGGCACCTTTCTTCCGCATCTTGTTTGGCTGGACCTCAGCGGCCTCTCCGCCATCTCTGACCGCGCCGTCACGGAGGTCTCACGCTGCGCCTCCCTCGCCACGGTTGCCTTGCTACAGGCTGGGGGACGCTCCAAGGACGACGGGATTGGAGATTGGGCAGCGCCCCCGCCACGGGGACGGGGACTCTCGGGGCTGAGCTTGGGTGCACTTCGGTGGGCAACCTCTCTTGACCTCTCCGAGACCCTAATTGACAACTCTGCTCTCCCTGCCATAGCGGGGCTCCTCCACCTCTCCGTGCTGCGCCTCCGTCACACGCGAGTGTCAGACCTGGCCCCGCTTGCAGACAACGCTCTCTGCACGACCCTCACGGACTTGGACCTCTGTGGCACGCTGGTTGCTGGGAGCGGAGGGTATGGCGCGGGTCTGGCATGTGTCTCTTCCCTGCGCGCCGTCTCTTCCCTGCACCTGGGGCGGCTGTGGATTCAAAGTGGCGACCACCCGAACGGGTTTGACTTCCGCCTCCTTCGTCCTCTCACCAACCTCCTCACCCTTAACGTCTCCTACAATGGCTTGACCTCCGACGACCTTATGCGCATTGCCGCTCTCTCTTCTGTCACCTTCCTCTCCCTCGCGAATGGCAACCGCATCCGGACGGTCCGGCCACTAGCCCCGCTCTCCCGCCTCGCTGAGCTGGACCTTATTGGATGTTACAACCTGTGGGAAGAGGACCTCCCGGAGGATCTGGCGCTCTTTCCGGCGCTCTCCACAGTGCTCTTGTGCCCGGACAATGACGGGGACGAGGAGGACTCCTTCTGGCACCACTCTGGGCGGCGCTTCCCAACCCTTCCGCCCCCACCGCTTTCCTCCCTCCCTCCTCCACCCCCCCTGTCCCCGCTGCCCCTTCCCACCTCCCTCTGCCCCATGCGGGGTGACTCCCGCCCCTCCCCTCAGCCACCCCCCCAGCTCCCGCGGGGCACCTTCCAAGTCTTCGTTGAGAACCTCAACGGGAAGTCCATTGTCATTGAGATTGGGCCTGACGACACTGTGGAGCACTTGCGCCTCCTCATCCGTGAGCGTTGTTGGATTCCCCCAAGCGAGCAGTGTCTCTCCTGCGGCGGGAGGATCTTGCGTGAGGGAACCCGGCTGCGCGAGTATGGCATTGGACATGGCTCGGTTATCCGCTTTTGGGCCCGTATCCGCGGCGGCTCGAGCGCTCCCCCACAGCCCCGCACCTCTTCCTCCTCCCAGGGCCACCCGCATGGTGGGAGCTCCCTCGTTGACTCCCTCTCGTCAGCCCTATGGGGGGAGGATATGTCCGAGGCCTCCTCCCTTGCTGCCCGGGCGCTCCTCCGGGAGGCCTCGGCGGAGGCGCTCCCCTTTCTGCGGGACGGCGCCGCCCTGGAGTTTGTGGACACCCCCCCCAGGTGTGGCAACTTTGTGGGACACGACTTAAGTCGTAAGGCAACTTCTGCCCACCGAGTGGTATCGATCAACCTCGCCTCCCGGGCCAAGATGATGGACCCCCATGCGCAAGGCAACTGGCTTGGGGAGTATCTTTCTGACATGGGCGTGGACACGTGCCTAGCTAGTGAGTGCGGCTTTGGCACTGACGCTCACCTGCGCTCGTTTGTGAGGGGTCTCTCGGAGCATGGCTTCACCGCGGTGGGCAACGTCCAGAGGCATGGGGGTGCACTCGTGGCCTATAAGCTGGGCACGCTCGCTTCCAACCCGAAGCTTATCTCAGTGGGCGGCGAAGGCCGGGCTGCCTTTGTCACCATCACCTCTGAATGGACCTCGAGAAGGGAAGACGGCGCCCCCTCGACTGACAGGCGCTCCATTTGCTTTGGCGCTCTCTACGGCCTCTCAGGTGGCACCACCAGCTTGTCCCAAGACGACCGCCACAAGGAGGCCCTGCTTATTGAGCGCGCTCGACAGGTGGTTGAAGAGGCGGCGGATCAACAACTCCTGGTTGTCCTTGGGGGGGATTTTAATGCTGTTGTGGACCCCCTCCTTGACTCTGTTGGCACTGGGGCTAGGGCACGCGAGTCCTCCCTCTTGCAGAAGCTGCTTGACCTTGGCTTCACCGACGTGCTTCGTGCCCACCACCCACAAGCGGTGCTCACTACCCGCTCGACCCTCCAGGGTGGGGCAAACCGCTTGGACTACATCCTCCTCCGGTCTGACCCCCGAGTCACTGGGGTGTGCTCCGCGATCCATCACCACCACCAGCTTGCCTCGGATCACTCAGTGGTCCTCGTTGATATCTTTGGGATCGACATCGGGGTGGAGGCCCCCGGCTTTGTGAAGAAAGCAGCACTCTGGCGGAAGTTCTTTGAGGCGGCGGACGAGGTGCGGAAAGGTTCTGATGGGTCCTCTCCCTTCATGCTTGAGGTCGAGCGAGCACTGGATGCTGCCCCCCTGGCGTCCCGGCTCTCCCAGAATCTTTGTGTGGAGTGGTGCGCCTCCCTTCTCGCCATGTGCAGCGAGGGTGCTCGGTCGGCGGCCGTTCGGGCTGCCCTTGGGAGGATGACTGAGGCTGCAATGAGTGCTGTGACGAGAGCCACCGGGGAGGTTGCTGGCACCACGGTCGCCCACATCAAGTCTCTCTCCTCACGCAAATCGGGCACCGCCATCACCCAGTGGACCAAGGCACACAACGCTCTCCGGCTTGTGCAGTCCCTATGCCACAAGGGGCTTAATTTCAGCCCGGTCTTGGCACGCCATAACCTTATCCGTCGCGGACGCCTTCAGGCAGCGGAGCGCCTTCAACGACGTGCTCGGAACTTGCAGGCGGATTCCTCCGTTCCCCTTCCCGCGCCCCTCTCGCTCCCCGCCGGTGCCGCCAGGAAGATCTCCGGCGCTGGCTCCGCCGCCTCCGCGTGTGCGCCGGGCGTGCCCGCATCGATACCACCAGACACATCCGCCTCCTCCGGGCCTCCGGTCGGGCAAGTTGCCGCACTCGACTTGATCGACTTGTCAAGGAGAATGACGTTGCTGGCATGGCAAGGGCCTTGGGCCTGAAGGAGGACAACCCGGGCAGCTTCATACCCGAGACCTTTCGAAGGGATGGAGGCGGCGCTCCTGGCTCCGGCGACCCGGTCCCGCGCAACGGCGACGAAATCAAGGAGGCCACGGTGCAACACTTCGAGACTCTTTTCGCCAAGCACCCTGCCCAGCCGCTCCCGTCCTTCATCGTGCCCACCGTGGATGAGGCGGGAACCCACAGCGTCCGCATTGATGAGGCCCGCATTCCACTTGCTCCTGACCCCAGACACCGTGAGGACTCTGACTTGCTCGCCCTCCTTCGGCTTGGCAACATGGACTCTGCGGCGTTTCGCGCTCGGTGGGGGGACGCGGTGCGGGTGACCTCAGACGGGGAGTGGGAATCCCTACTCCAGGGGGCCTGGGGCACCGCTCCAGGCCTCTCAGGCTTCAAGATTTGCGCGCTCCGGTGCTTCCCGCAACACGTGCGTACCCTATTCCGCACGTTGGTGGACACCATGTTGTGTCTCCGCCTGATCCCGGACCTCCTTAAGTGGACCCGGATTGTTAACATCTCGAAGTTCCCCAAGCGTGGGTTCCGGCCGTTGTCCATGATGGAGGAGCTCTTCAAGGCGGTGGAGAAGGTTGTCCACACGCGTATGGAAGAGATCCGCAGCTCTCTTCCTCCCAGCGACGCCACCCTCTCCACCTTCAACGTGGCGTATGACGAGGGTCGAGGCACGCACCACCCGCACCTGGTTGACGCCATGGTCCACGAGGACGCGGTGGTGAGTGGTTCCCCGCTTCGGGTCCTCACTGTGGACCTTGAGAAGTGGTTCGACAAACTCCCCCGCGAAGTTGCGTTGGCCTCCCTTGTCGCTAAGGGTTTCCCCCCCGTGATTGTGGAGGTCATCAGTGAGGGCTACAGTGGTTTGAGGTCCTGCATCTCGACCCTCTGGGGGGACACCCGCTTCCTTTTGCGCGATGGCACTAACGGGATCGGGCAAGGGGCCATCCTCTCCCCCCTCCTCTCCAAGCATCCCCAAGACCCGGCCAACCGCGCCTTTGGCCGCCGCGAGCGTGCCTACCGCACGCAGTATGGCTCGGTGGTCCCCCTTGCTGGCTTCAGTGACGACACTCGCTTCTACGACGACGGCTCCGTGGAGGCATTAGACGAGATGGCGTCCATCTCGGCGCAGGTCTACCCGCCGGCTGGGATTCAGATGGCGCTCTCGAAGGCGGAGGCCTACTTTGTCAACTGCCCTGTGGCGGCCCCCCAGCCGATTTCTATCCACCACTTCAATGGCGACTCAGGGAGGGCGGAAGAGATTGAGGTGGCGGTGTCCACCCTTAATGAGCCCAGCACCTTCCTTGGCACCTCCACTCTCCCGGACCGCTCGCGCCTTGTGCAGTACCCCAAGTACAACGGGGCGGTCAAGCTCTTTGCTGCCCGCTGCGCTGCGCACCAACTGCGGTGGCAACATGTTCGATTCGCCATCCGTCCCCTCCTCGTTAACGCGGTCACATTCAACCCGCTTGAGACACGCACACCGTGGGATACGCTTGTGGACTGGGACTGCACCATTTCTCGGCTGGCGTGCAAGAGCCTCCGCATGCCGATGACCTGCACCCGGCAGGGCCTCTACGCTGCCCGAGGCCTAAACATGCCGTGCCTTGCGGCGGAAATGCTTGCTACCTATGCCAGGGAGCTGCTGGTGGTCCTAGGGGAGAAGACTGAGTTGGCTGGGGAGCTGGTGCGCGAAGGATGGCAGCGGTCCCTTGACCACCCGGAGTGCGAAACCCTCACCAGGTCTATCACTCGCATTCTTGCGGGGTGCGGCTTCTTCATCCGAGATGCCCGCGAACGGCTTCTGTCGCGTGCCTTGGACGCCCTCCAGGCACGGTGCGGCGCCTGGGGGGCGGTGCCCTCTGCGGGACTCCAGAGGCGCGCCTTTGCGAAGGCTGCCCAATTCTCCTCCCTCGGCCCCGGGGCTGCTCTTATCCGGGAGGGCATGCGGCGCCTCTCCCCCACCTCCAAGTGGCTGGTCGCCTCGGAGTGGGCGCCTGTGGTGGCCAGCCGCCCGAGCACCACCCACCTCTTCTTCTCTGCGGGTAACATTGCATGGGCCTTGGGGGAGGCTCGACGGCAGGCGGACGTGGACTGGCGGGCAGAGTGCGCTGCACAGAGCATTGACCCTGCGGAGGCGATGGGGGATGGTAGCCCTTGGTCTTTTGAGCGGGATGACTGGGGAGGCGCTGATGTTGAGGACCCCCTCCTTGACTGGCTCGATTGGGAATCGCATGCGGCCGAAAGGTCTCAACTGCTCGGCCGGTACACGCGCCGCCCCGGCATCTTGGGAGAGGTGTGCGCGGTCGGTGACGGCTCCTTCTTTGCGTCCTCCCAGCGGGCTGGGGCGGGCTCGGTTTTCCTGCTTCCGCGGGACTGCAGAGGTGGCAATTCGACTGCAGGCCCGCCCTCCTCCCGCAATGGCAATCGCCTTCTCCAAATCTCGTCCCCCCTCCCGAGCTTGTATGGCAACGGGGTGGTCTCCAATCACCAGGCGGAGATCTGGGCCCTTCTCAACATCCTCTCCCGCCTACCCCTCTCGCTCCGCGGGGTGGTGGTCTCAGCCAACATGGGGGCTGCGCTTGGCCTGGCAGCGGCAGATTCTCCCCGGACAAGGGAGCAACTCCGCCGTGGGGATTGTGCCCTTTGGTCGCGCATTGCCCGATGTGCCCGCCGCCGCAGCGTGGACCCTCCGCCGGCGCTCCCCGGCCCGACCTCCATTGGCGCATGGGAAGCGGAGCTAGGCCGCATCCTTGAGGACCCCGCTGTCACCGACGCCAAGCTCCTCCCCTCCCTTGTCCCTGGCCTGTCTGTGTTGTGGGCGAGGGGCCACCAACCCCTGGAGGGGGACGTACAACCTTGCAGGCTCATTGTGGAGGGCAATCACGTCGCTGACCGCCTCGCGAACCAAGGGGCACTCGCTCCAAGGACTGAGCCTGCTCCCGGTGGGGTGGCGTACCCGCGTGGGGGGCTTCGATTCTTCCTTGTGAGGCGTGGCCAAGTGGTGACATCCGACCCGAGTGGCTCCATTCGGCGAATGGCTGCTGCGGACGCGGAGGCGCGCTGGGCTGGGGCGGCCCAACAGGGTGCGGCTGCGGCGGCGCTCGACCGGTTGTGGATCAAGGCTTTGGACCCCCTCTCCCTCCTTCAAGTCCCTCTCCCGGCGGACCTTCCTCTTGTGGACGGAGCCCCCATTCCCCTCCTCTCTACCCGCTCCGCCTCTTTCCAAAACAGCGCATGGAAACAATGGCATGCGGTCGGCGGCTCCTGGACCGCCCGGGTACGGAACTCTGCTGACGCTAGGCGGGCCGCGGAGGCACGTGCACAACAGGCGTCCGAGGGGGCCCATGTCCCCCATGTGGTGGCATTCATGCGTGAGATGGATGTGCTCGAGACCCTCCCCGGCGACCCTGCCGCTGCTCGTGCCCCCCTCGCCCTCGACGTCCGCACCTGCCCCCTCTGTGGCCTTGCCCCAGGCACAGCCCGCCATGCGCTACTCTCTTGCCCTGCGAACACCCCGCTCCGCCTCCCCCTTCGCGCCCGTGTGGAAGACCTCCTTTGCAAAGAGATGATGGAGTCCCTCTCTGCCCCTCGGGCGCAGGCGGTGGCTGCTTGGCTTGAGTGCGGAAGTCAATCGCGTCCCGCTGACTCCCCCTTCCGGTTTTGCGGGCACCCTCGGAGCGGTTGGGGGGTCCCGGTGGAGGCCTCCACGTGGAGCGCGTTCCCAATCTTGTCCGCGATCGCATGGCTCCTGCCTGTTGCTCAGGAAGAGGAGCTCGGCGCCCGGGGCGAGCGGGGGAGGACGGAGACTGCGGAGGAGGCCCACGACCTTGGGTACCGGGGGCTGGTTCCGCGTACCGTTGTCCTGGCGGCCATCGACCCCCGGGGCTTGCACAACACGGAGGGGGAGGGTTGGGATGGTCTGCCCGCGGGCGTCTGGGCTCCGGGGAATCGGCTTGCGACCTCCGTCTCGATGGTCATCCTGCAGATCTCGGCCGTGATGCGCAAGAGGTACGCGGCCGGGTGCAACGACTTCGTCCGTCGCTTCCTCGAGCCTGGGCTTGGGGCCGAAGCCGGGGGCAACAGAGACTCGATTTTTGAGGAGGACGACGACGACAGCACTTATGCCCCGGCGTCGAGCGGGGAGGACGACTCCGGGGGCGAGCCCCCCCCACACCCGCCCCCTGGCGCCACACGCGCCCCGGTGGCGGGGTGCGCACCTCGTAGTGCCCCCTCGGAAACTGGCACTCCCCTCATCTCCCGGCCTCGCAAGCGGAAACATGCCGCGGGGGGCTCTCGCTTGGATGCGGTGTGCGCGGCGGCAAGGCGCGTGGAGCTGGCGGACACACTTTCCAAGAGCATGGAGACCCTCTCGGTTCTGGTCCGCCGCCCCCTGGGAATCCCGGAGGCCTGCCGGGTACTCGGGAGGGCGGCCCTTGGCGGGGCGGTGCCGCCGCGGAGCGCCGACAGGCATGCCCTCCGGACCAATGGCATCTCCTTCTTGGACGAGGCTGGGGAAGCTACGTACCCCATCCCCCTTGGCTCTCTGCGGCTCCCTGCCTCACGGTGCGTGTGTGAGACTCCGGCTCCGGAGGCGGAGTGCGGCACGCTCTGTGCCACTTGCGGGCGCCTCATTGCCTCCCACGCCCCTCCCCTGAGTAAATGCGCCCTGTGCTCTAAGCCATTGGGGGAGAACGAGGTTGGCGCTACGGCGGGCCCTTGTGGCGAGCCTCTCCCCCCCGCTCCCCCGTTCGTCCCTCTCCCTCCCTCCCACTTCCGCGGCGTGCACCTCATGCGTGGGGGGCGGTACTACCGGGCCCAGCTTGGGAAACGGTTCCTGGGCCGCTTCCATGGGCCACAAGGGGCGATCGAAGCCGCCAGGGCCTACGACACAGAGGCGCGCCGCCTCAACACTGAAACAGGCGCGGCGTGGCTGACGAACTTCGGGGCGGAGGGCAGCTTGGTAGAAGGGGAGGCGACGGCGAGCAGGGCGCGGGAACGGGCAGAGCTGGAGGACAAGGGGCGCCGCATTGACAGTCCGCACACGTGGTCGCGCTTCTTCGGTGTGGCGTGGGTCCCGACAATAGGGAAGTTCTCCGCCACCACCTTCATTCCACGCCGCCAAGTCGGTCTCTTTGTCACGGAGGAGGACGCCGCCGTTGCTTATGATGAGGCGATGCTCGCCATTCCCGGGGTGGAGCGTGGAGTGAGCCCGCTCAACTTTGCCCCTGGCACCCGCGCCAGGTGCCCCCCTCCTGCTGGCAGAACAGGGAAAAGCATCCTGAGCTCTCGGTACACGGGGGTGGACCGCTCAGCGGCTTCGGGGGGATGGCGGGCCTACCTTGGCTCCAAGACGACCTCGAGGACTTTCTCCAAGACACTCGGCAGGCCCACCACCTTCAGATGCGAGGCGGACGCCGCCCGTGAGGTGGACAGGATGGCGGTGGCTGAGCACGGCCCGGGCATCTCCCTGCTCAACTTCCCCACGCGTGACAAGTCCCGGCCGTGGTGGGAGTGCGACCCCGCTAGCTTCCGCCTCCTGGTACCCCCCGGCGTGCCCGCCCCAAGGCTGGATGTGCGGGTTCGATTCGACCCGGAGACGCGGACGGTGATCCGCGCCCGGGCGGACATCCCCCCGGCGCCCCAAAATGGATTGATGCCGCCCAACGGCCCCGAGCAGGAAGCGCCCTCCTCTCCGCGCGCTCCCGGAGCCCGGTGCGCGGGCTGTGGGAAGGGCGCCCACGCCCGCCCGGTGCCTAACCAGGGGTGCGGCGGGCTCATGGTGGGCCACCTCTTTCCCTCGGAGGTCCGGGACGTCTGGTTGTGCCCGTGGTGCCTCCGGAGGCATGCGGCGGCAGCCCTTGCCCGACCAGCCGCGGGCGGGACACGTGTGAGCACGGCCCCTGCTGCTCCAAATCCCCTCTGGCCCTCAATGTCACCCTCCCCCCCCTCGCTCGAGACCGGCGCGCGGCCGGCCCCCGCACAGACTGCAGTGGGCGGGGCCGGGGGCAAGGCTGCCCTCTGCCCTGAGGTGGCCCCCTCGGTGGGCTTGGGGCGCGGGGCCCCTGGCGCCCCCGCTGCACTTGGAGGTGCCCCCTCGTTGGCGGAGGCTGCCGTGGCCGGGGCCTCCACGCTGTGGTGCAGGGCCCTGCTGCCCGGGGAGGCCGCCGAGATTGACGCTCTTGACGCGCTTGGTGGGCTTCCTGGCGACG
This sequence comes from Cymbomonas tetramitiformis, assembly GCA_001247695.2. Classification (NCBI taxonomy): domain Eukaryota; kingdom Viridiplantae; phylum Chlorophyta; class Pyramimonadophyceae; order Pyramimonadales; family Pyramimonadaceae; genus Cymbomonas; species Cymbomonas tetramitiformis. The sequence continues at coordinate 17,716 of LGRX02000963.1, forward strand.
TCCTCCCTCAGCTTGGGGAGGATCCTCTGCTCAAGCGCGTTGCCCTTTGCCGCCTGCTAGACATCACGCACCCGTCGCTACGAGAGGGGGGGATAGAGCTGCAAGGCTATGTGGACGACGATCTTGTCAATGCGTACGTTGGGCTCCTTGATAGCACGGCCGTAACGCTGGGCTCCCGGACGGTCTTCCTCCCTCCGGCCTTCGGCATGATGTGTGCTGCCTCAGCGCGGGATGTGGGCGTGCTCACCCCCACCTTTGCCTCGGACCCGGATGGCCGCAACGCCCCGGGCGCTCGCCGTGTGACTCATGGAACGGCGCGCCGGCTCCTTACGGCGCACACCGTGATGATCCCGGTGGTGGTGGACCTCCACTTCTTCCTGGTCCTCCTTAACGCGCGGGGGATTTGGCTTCTGGACACGCTCCCGGGCGACGCGGGCTGTGGGTTGCGCCGCAGGCACCTCGCCGACTTCATTGCGGGCACCGCGTGCAGAGCCGTTGCGGACAGAGTTGGCGACACGGAGGCGGCGCTGGCGGCCATCCCGTGCCTGCGCCGGTCGACATGGACGTGTAGGGGGGACTTGGGAGCGCCCCCCCCCCGCCCTTGGCGCGCGCCGTGCGGGTGTGCGCGCAGACCAGGCTGAATGCGGGGGGGGCGCCTCATGACTGCGGCCCTCTGACGATGGCGTACATGGAGGTGCTTGGGCTGTGGCCGCGGGGGACGCCCCTCCCGGTCAGTGAGGTCATGGCGGCCTTCCGCGAGCGCGTCGCCCATCGCCTCCTCACGAGAACTCACCCGCTCCTAGCCGGGGGCTCTGCCCTGGCCGTCTTTGCAGGGGCCTCCCTATGCCCCGACGTGGAGGCCCCCCCTCCTTTGGCCGGCTCTTCTCTACCACCTCTCTCCCCCGCCCCCTTGCCCACCCGCCGGCCCCTCTCCCAAGACCCCCCCTCCCCACCTGCGCTTCTCCCCCTTGACCCCTCTGAGGCTCCTCCCCCCCTCCTCCCTCTCCCGGGCCCAGCTCTGCCTCGCCGTGCCCACAAGGGTGCCCGTAAGTCCTCCGCCCTCTTGCTCCCGCCGCGCGTGCCCCCCGAGCGGCGCATGCCCCCCCCTCCCACCTTCCCCTTCCTCGGCCTGAGGTGGTACTACGGCGCTGGCCAGCGCGCCATGACGATCGAGTATAAGCGCTCGAGGGGGCTTCAGTGCGCCCTCCAAATTTCGGGCGTTGAGGGCTCCGGGTTCGTGGGCACCGCGATCCCCACCTTTGAGGAGGCCGCTGAGCACATTGCGGCAACCTATTGCTGTCGGTCCACCCGAGCGGCGTGCACCTTCCTAGAGCTCATCGACGACGAGGACTGCCACGCATACTGGGACGTGGACAGACCGCACTCGCCGCCGCTGCCTGGTGGTGAGGCTGAGAGGATACATGCGGCCACTCTCTCGGCTTCCCTCGCGGGAATTCGCGTCTTCCTCGGGGAGCGGTACGGTGTGCGCGCCGTCCCTGACGAGGCCTTTCTCATCGCTGAGTCTTGCACCCTCTCCAAGTCCTCCTTCCACGTGATCCTCAAGCGCCGTATGGGGGGGTCGGCGGGCAGACGGGTGTTTGCGGCCCAGCTGGCTCTTCAAGCGGCGGCCACCCCGGGGCCCATGGCGTGGGTTGACCTCGCGCCGTACGGCAGCTCGCAGGCGCTGCGGGCGCTGTGGTGCTGCAAGGACGGGGCCGCCAACTGGAAGCGCCCGCTGCAGGGCTGGGGCCCGTTGCGGGCGCGCTCGGAGTTCTTTGTCACCAACGTGGACCCCTCTGCCCCTCTGCTCGTCCCGGTCGCTCAGGGTGGCCTCATGCGCCCCCCGATCATGCCCTCCTCTTGCACCCCCGCCATCGCCGGTGCTGCCCTCACGTGGGAGGAGGCCACAAGTGTGGCCGCGGCTGCCTCGGCCCCGTCGCCCGAACAGGCGGCTGATGCGGTGAGGGTGGCGCGTGAGGCAGTGCGGGCGCTCGAGGCGGCGGGGGTGTGCCGCCCCCCGGGGCATCGGGGCGCGACGTGCACGGAGGCGCAGGTGGCTCCTCGGGGGGGCGGTGGGTTGCTCTCGGTGTACTTCACCAACGGGCCTGACGGCCGCGGGTGCTTCGCCAATCCCGATGAGGTGCACCGCCGCAACAACTTCTCCATCGGTGTCATGCCCTGTGGAGGTGTGACATACTTCTGTTTGAGCCCGGGGTGTGGCTCGCGGGCCCTCCCCGCGGTGCCGTGCCCTCCCTCGGGACCCGCTCCGGCGCCGCCTCCCCTTCCGACTTCCGCCCCCATCCCCCTCACTCCTCCACCCTCCGCCCCCACCTCTCCACCCCCGCCACCCTCTACCGTAGACCTTCCACCTTCGCAGCCCTCCGCCTCCACCATGGGACCTCCATCTCCCTCCGCCCTGGTCCCCTTGCCCCCGTCGTCCCCTGTCCCCTCCGCTCTGCCGCCTTCACCTCCTTCCGCCTCCGCCTCCGCCCCCGCCCCGCTACCCCCACCACCCCCAGCCTCCGGCCCCGCTTTGCCCTCTCTGCCGCCTCCACTTTCTCCACCTTCCCGCCCACCCTCCACCCCTTCCATCCCTCCTGCCCGCTCTCATCTTGCGACTCCCCCACCCTTTGCCGCTCTTGGCTTGCTGCCTCCACCACCGCCGTGTTCCATGGCGACCCCCTCTGCCCTTGCTTTGCTGGCTCCCCCGGCCTCCACCACCGTGTTGCCGCACCTCATGCCCCCTGCCACCACTCTGATGGGCCTGCCACTCCTAGCCCCCTCTCCGTTGCCCTTGCCGCCATCCGACTCGGAAAGCCCCCGCCAACCTCCGCCCCCGACCGGGCTTCTCCCACTCTCCCACCTCCCTCGCCCCCCTGCCCCTCCCCCGACGGGCCCCGGATCCCCGCCCTCCGCCGCGTCCCGCTCAGCCTCCCCCTCCCCTCCCACGGCCCCTCCGCCCTCCCACCTGCGCATGACCAGCCCCGCCCCCATCCCCACCTCGGTGCCCCACCTCTCTCGGGGCCCGCCTTGCCCCCTCTGTCGCTCCCCTCCCCTCAGCCACCGCTTTCTCCGCCCTCCGCCTCCACCCTCCACGCTCCGCCTCCCTCCGGCCCCCGTCGTACTGCCCTCGTCAGCCGACCCATCTCCGCCCGCCCCCCACCAGCTGCGAAGCGCCTCCGAGTGGAGGGCGTACAGGGCGCGGCGAGCGCCACTGGCATGCCCCAAACGCCGCCCGCTCACCCGGGAATGCCATCATCCCCTCCCACGCCGGCCGAGGAGAACCCCTACGCCGCGGTCCTCGATGACATATTCGATGCGATGATGCGCAATGACTGGAAAGCGCCAGCAAAACGGAGACGCCGCCTCTCTCCCTCGCCTCCTCCGCATGTGGCCCCACACTCTCCTCCACCCGGACGCCTCCGCCTCCCGCCTCCGCCTCCACCTCCGTCTCCGCCTCCCCGCCTCCCGCCAATACCTCCGCCTCCGCCTCCCGCCTCCCGCCTCCCGCCTCCGCCTCCGCCTCCCGCCTCCCACCTCCGCCTCCTCCCGCCTCCGCCTCCCGCCTCCGCCCCGCCTCCGCCTCCGCCCCCGCCCCCGCCCCCGCCTCCGCCTCCGCCTCACTTCGCCCCCCGCCCGCCTTCCCTCCATACTCACCCGCGCGCCATTCCGCCTCCCTCCGTCCCCGATTACGCATCTTGCCGACCCGCACCCGCCTCCCCCTGCGCCCCCTCCGCCTCCCACCCCCGCCCCCATCCGCTTCCCCACCCGCCTTCCCCGCCTTCCGTGTTCTGCCCCCATCCGCCTCCGCTTCCGCATCCGCCGACCCGCCACCCGCCCCCCTCCGCACCCCCCGCCTCCACCTCCGCCCCCCCGTCCGCTTCCCCACCCGCCTTCCATCTTCGCCCCCCCCCTCCGCCTCCACTTCTGCATCCCCCTCCGCTCCGATGGACGTCAGCCCCCTTCCCCTTCCCTCGCACCCTCCTCCTTCCCTGCCGCGTGAGGGCAAGGGCCAGAAGCGACGCAGGCTGAGCGTGCCAGAGAGGAATAGGAGGAGGCGAGCCAAGCAGGAGGCGGAGCATGCGAGCACGGCAGCGGAAGCAACGAGGCCCCCAACCTCGCCGGATCCTCAATAGTGTGCCTCTTCCCCCGGCTGCGGAATGCGCTCCGGGCACCCCAAGCGGTGTCAGTGCACAGAACTAGGGGCGGCAGGACATGGCAGGCTCTCCAACTAAGAAAGGACTCTGTCGTTGAAACACACTGATAGTTCCCGTATTGGTGGAGAGTCCTGCCCCGCACCCGCGGTCTGCTGTGCTGCTCTGCGCGGGCAGTGAATTGCAGGGATGATGCATGTAGCACTAGACGGACTGTCTCTGAGGCTGGCAGGCAACTCACGACGCATTTGGTGACAGAATGTCGAGACTCTTCTCTCTCCGAACACTCTTCTAGAAATAATATATTCATCTCTTAATTCAGACCGAGTCCCTTGGGGAAAAAAAAAAAAAAAAAAAAGCGTTCCATGTCCTGAATGCCTTGCTCGTGTATGCCCTGTGGGGTGGGGCTCCAAGGCGCCCCGCCCCCCTGAGCCGGCCTGTGGGTTGTTTTCATCCCGGCTCGGGACGTGCACGCCATCCTAGGGTATGAGGTGGGTACGGGGTGCGCCGTCTCGGGAGGTGGGTGTGGGGGGGATGGGTGGGCTCTACTACCTTTCAGCATCTACCGCAAGGGGGTGAACGCTGCTACTAATTGCTCTTGTGTGCCCGTCACCCCGGGGGGGGTTGCTGTCGCGTCGCTAGCCCCGAGCGCATTGCACTTCGCCTCGGCGGGTCTACCACACCCTACCACAACGCTCGATCCCTACCTCGGTCCTCGCCAACCTCAGCCCTCAGAATTGCATGGCACCGTGTCTTGCATTCCGCGCCGCGAGACTCTGGGCCTGGTCTTGATCCCCGACGTGCCTGCTGCGGCGGACACACAGGGGTGGGGTCTGTGCTCTCGCCGGCCGCGTTGAGTCTTCCCGTACATTGCCAAGGTCCAGTGCATTGCATGCCGGTCCGGTTTTTGCCGTGATCCTCGAACGCCAACCTGGTTGCGGTGCGTGGGTGTGGGGGAGGGGGGGCAGCGCTGGGAACTCCTGGACGTGGGATTGGGGTAGCGCGCCACGCAGTGGGCCTCAGCGCACCGGGAACGGGATGGTTTTTCTTGGGCCCGCGCGGCACAGCACTCGCGCTCAGCCTTCATTGACGTTGCACTTGGGTAGCTAGGACTCTTTCGGGCGGCCAGGACGCCTCCACTTTCCTTTTTGGGGATAACGGCCGTGAAACGCCATGGCGAGACTCGCCCCCCTGGTGCCTTTTGACTGGCGTCCCCCCCGGGCCCGGTGGGGGCGAAGTATTCCGGGGTTGAGGCTGATTGGCGAGACGGTCGCGTGGCTCTGCGCGAGGGCCGGGTCTGGACTGAGCCCCGATGAGGCCCGCGGGCGTACAGGGGTGTGACCCGGACGGCGCGGTGCCACGCGGCCGTGGCGCTTTAGCCTCGGCCCCGCAATCCTTCGCCCCTGGCGGGATCCCCGGTCGCCCGGTGCGTTCTCTAGGAGGCGTGAACCGATTTATGGTGGGGGAGGGCGGACGGATCCGGGGAGGGAAGGCCGGGGCGTCCGAACAAGCCACCCTCCCTGAAAGCTCCATGCCCAATGCCGGTCGCCGCCAGCAATGGTGCCACACGTACCTTGAGTATATCGTGGTAGGCCGTACTTGGCTACGAGCGCACGTGGACGGGGTGGCGTGGCAGCCATCCGCACTCCTGAACGAGGAACTCCGCTGAGGAGCGGCCTTGGGAGCAAGTCCATATAAGTGTCTCGCCGGAGCGACGGTCAAAGCTACTCTAATGCTAATGCTAATGACGGCCGCACGCCTGCGCACAGGGCTGCGGGGAGGGGACACGTGGAGGCGCTGAGGATGCTTCCCGGGCCTTGGTTTGCGGCGACGGCTTGTGGCTCCCCCCCCCCCCCCTTGCAGGGCTTGCAGGCGGAGCATGAGATGCGGGAGGAGGTGGACAAAGCAACCTTGCTCACAGCTGCGGCGGGTGACCTCTTGCCCCCGGCTGCTCCCCGCTCCGGGCACCCCGTGTGGTGTCAGTACACAGGGCGGGGGGCGGCAGGACTAGGCGGGCTCTCCCTAAGAAAGGAGGCTGTCCTTTGAAACAAAGTGATGACCCCCGTATTGGTGGAGAGTCCCGCCCCGCACCCACAACCTGCTGTACTGCTCTGTGCGGGCAGTGAATTGCAGGGCTTTGCATGTAGCGCAGGATGGACCGTCTTTTGGGGGTGGCAGGCAACTCATAAAGCATTCCGATGGCCACGTCTTGCCTCCTGACCGATTAGAGAACATTATATATTTCTCTTATAAGACATTGTTGCCGCAGCACCTCGAGGGCGCCTGACTTGCACCGACACCTTGCCCTGCAGTGCATGCCCCTGCAGTGCATGTTGGGGGGAGGAAGGGGACAAAGGGGGCTCGCGGTGGTGCGCCTCTGGGGGGTGGTTGGGGAGGTTTGCCCTTTCCTTGGGGAAGCAGGTTTTTGGTTTCTGACATGCGGCACACACTATCTGGCCCTCAGGGCGCTATGCGTTCCACAAGGAGGGGGGCCGCAGGGCGTGGGAAGGGGCGCAACCTGGATTCACCCGGACGGACCCGTTGGAAAATAGATTACTGCAACCGTTGCCATTGAGTATCGCGGAGGCCTACACGACTCCAGCACAGGAACCGTGAGAATAGGCGCACGCCGCTAGATGTTGCGGCACAAAACGGTGACATGGATACCGCGGAGCCGCCGCTGCAACTCAGGCTGCTGTGCTGGACCTAGCCAGCCATTCTCCGTGGCTGCGCCTTGGACTGTCCGCACCTGAAGCCTGGCCCTCGGCTAGCCCTCGGACTTTCATTTTCGAGCCCATCTGCTCGAGCCGGACGGAGAACTTTCTCCCAACTTGATTCCAGTCTACTGTGGTGAGCGTACTCTGCTATGGGTTGCGGCGCTTCGAAGCAAGCCGCGCAGGTCCAAGCGCATCAGGGTGCATCTCCCATCCTTCCTCAGTCAGCCGCATTAGATACGGCTGCGGCCTCTGCGGGTGCCAAGTCAGCCAAACTGGACTCAGCTGCGGCCACCGCGAATGCCAAGTCAGCCAAACCGGACACGGCTGTGGCCTCTGCGACTACCAAGTCAGCCGAACTGGACACGGCTGCGACCTCTGCGGGTGCCAAGTCAGCTGAACCGGACACGGCTGCGGCCTTCGTGGGTGCCAAGTCAGCCAAACCGGACACGGCTGCGGCCTTCGTGGGTGCCAAGTCAGCCGAACCGGACACGGCTGCGGCCTCCGCGGGTGCCAAGTCAGCCGAACCGGACACGGCTGCGGCCTCCACGGGTGCCAAGTCAGCTGAACCGGACACGGCTGCGGCCTCCAAGGGTGCCAAGTCAGCTGAACCGGACACGGCTGCGGCCTCCACGGGTGCCAAGTCAGCCGAACCGGACACAGCCGACGACAAAGAGACGCCCGCTTCGTCTGCCACAGATGATCCGGATCCCCGTGCGGTCATCCTGACCCGGGGCTTGGTACCGGCGGGCCCTGACCTCGAGCCGATCTACGACACATGTTGCCGCAAGCTCATTAAGCTAGCAGATGACCAGCCTAGTGCTTCCCAGGCGCTGAGCAAGCGGACCGGCGCAGGGCAACACAAGGCGCTCAGCGAACTCCGCCGGGTATGTGCAGCAGCAGACTCGGTGGCGCATGCAATTGCTGCGCAGCGGGCGGCAGGCTCGAGTGCAATGTCTGCGGCGGGGCACGGCTTGGGTGTGGCGCATCGGTGGTCTGAGTGCGGGACACGGCTGGGTGTGGTGCCCTTTGACTGGCGTTTCCCCTGGGCCCGATGGGGGCGAAGCATTCCGGGGCCGAGACCGTGTGGCGAGACGGCCGCTTGGCGCTGCGCGAGGGCCGGGTCTGGACTGAGCCCCGATGTGGCCTGCGGGCGTACAGGGGTGTGACCCGGACGGCGCCACGCGGCCGGGGCGCTTTGCCCTCTGTGGGACACGGCGTGGGTGTGGCGCGTCGGTGGCCTGAGTGTGAGACACGGCTTGGGAGTGGCGCATGGCGTGAGCGTGGGACACGGCTTGGGTGTGGTGCATCGGCGGCATGGTGTGGGACACGGCTTGGCGTGGTGTGATGGCCTGAGTGTGGGACACTTGGCTTGGGTGTGGCGCATCGGTGGCCTGAGTTTGGACACGGCTTGGGTGTGGTACATGGCGTGAGCATGGGGTGTGGGTTGGGCGGGTTGGGTGGTGTGGCGCATCGGTGGCCTGAGTATGGGACAGGGCTGGGTGTGGTGCATGACATGAGCGTGGGACACGGCAAGGGGTGTGGCACATCGATGGCCTGAGTGTGGAGCACGGCTGGTCGTGGTGCCTTCTGACTGGCGTCCCCCCCGGGCCCCGGTGAGGGCGTAGCATTCCGGGGCCGAGACCGTGTGGCGAGACGGCCGCTTGGCGCTGCGCGAGGGCCGGGTCTGGACTGAGCCCCGATGTGGCCTGCGGGCGTACAGGGGTGTGACCCGGACGGCGCCACGCGGCCGGGGCGCTTTGCCCTCTGTGGGACACGGCGTGGGTGTGGCGCATCGGTGGCCTGAGAGTGGACACGGCTTGGATGTAGCGCATGGTCTGAGTGTGGGACACTGCTGGGTGTGGCGCATGGCGTGAGCGTGGGGCGCGGCTTGGGCGTGGTGCATTTGCGGCATGGTGTGGGAAACGGCTTGGGTGTGGCGCATGGCCTGAGTGTGGGACACAGCTTGGGTGTGGCGCATCGGTGGCCTGAGTGTGGACACGGCTTGGGTGTGGCATATGGCGTGAGCATGGGGTGTGAATTGGGTGTAGCGCATCGGCGGCCTGAGTGGGACACGGCTGGGTGTGGCGCATGACATGAGCGTGGGACACAGCAAGGGGTGTGGCGCATCGGCGTCCTGAGTATGGGACACGGCTGGTCGTGGTGCCTTCTGACTGGCGTCACCCCCGGGCCCGGTGAGGGCATAGCATTCCGGGGCCGAGACCGTGTGGCGAGACGGCCGTGTGGCGCTGCGCGAGGGCCGGGTCTGGACTGAGCCCCGATGTGGCCTGCGGGCGTACAGGGGTGTGACCCGGACGGCGCCACGCGGCTGGGGCGCTTTGCCCTCTGTGGGACACGGCGTGGGTGTGGCGCATTGGTGGCCTGAGTGTCGACACGGCTTGGATGTAGCGCATGGTCTGAGTGTTGGACACGGCTTGGGGTGTGGCGCATCGGCGGCCTGAGTGTGGGACACGGCTGGGTGTGGTGCATGGCGTGAGCGTGGGGTGCGGCTTGGGTTTGGCGCTTTGGTGGCCTGAGTATGGGGCATGGCGGGGGTGTGGCGCATGGCTTTTGTGTGGAAGTGGCGAGGAGGTGGCGCATGGCCTGTGGGCGGGGTGTGGCAAGGGTGCGGTGCATGGCCTTTGCGTGGGGCACGGCAAGGGGTGCTGCGTTGCCTGAGTGTGGAACACGGCGGGGGTGTGCTGTATGGCTTGGGTGTGGGGCGCTGGAGGCTTTTTCTCTGTTTGGCGTGAGTGTGGGGTGTGGATTGGGTGTGGCGCATCGATGGCCTGAGTGTGGGGCGTGGCAAGGGCGTGGCTCGTGGCTTTTGCTTGGAGATCGTAGGTGTGCTTTTGCATGGCTGCAGTCCGGGGATCGTGGGGGGCGTTGCACGGAGCATGCGTGGGAGTGTGATGTGTGGGTTGCGCGTGTAGTGTGGCTCTGGGCGTGGTGCATGGCCTGGGCGCTGGGCGCGGTCGGGGTGTGAGACCTGCATGACCAGGAGCGCCCACCCACCCGGTGTGGATTTCCCCCGTGCCCCTTCCTCCTTCTTCCAATCCTTGCCCTTCTTGCCTTGATCGCCTCTAGCTCGCCTCTGTGACGGACCCTGTGCCCTGTAGGCTAGGTAGAACCGGACCTTGTAAGTAATATTTATTATTTTTTCTCTCTGTGTGGCTCCTTCTCCTGGTCTTGAGTGCCCTGCCTTGCGCGCCCCTTCCTTTGTCCGCAGTTGGTCGTGCATGCCCTGGCAGGCCGCTCGGAGGCTGGGCGAGCCAGAGTGTGCGGCAGAGTGTGCGGAGTGGCGTGGTGTGGTGCATGGCATGAGTGTGCGCTGCAGCTGGGGCTGGAGCGTTGCCAGAATGTGCGGAGTGGCTGGTGTGGTGCTTGGCATGAGTGTGCGCTACAGCTGGGGCTTGAGCGTTGCCAGAATGTGCGATGTGGACGGTGTGGTGCATAGAATGAGTGCGCGCTGCAGCTGGGGCTTGAGCGTTGCCAGAATGTGCGGAGTAGCTGGTGTGGTGCATGGCTTGAGCATGTGGCACGGCTTGGGAGTGGGGCTGGGCCCGAGCATGTGGCACAGCTGGGGGTGTGGTGCTGGGCCTGGGCAGGCGGCGAGGCTGGGGAGTGGGTCGTGGCTTGAACAAGCCGCGGCTGGGGTGTGGGGCTGGGCCGGAGCATGCGGTGTGGCTGGGGAGTTGAGCGAGGCCCGAGTTTTGTTGAGTGGCTGGGTGTGGTGCATGGCTGAGCTTTGGCACGGCTCGGGTGTGGATCAAGGCCTGAGCAAGTGACACGGCTGGTGGTGTGGTGCAGGGCTTGGGCCTGCGGCACGGCTGGGGGTGTGGAGCGTGGCCCGAGTTTGCGGAGTGTCTGGGTGTGGTGCATGGTCTGACCACGCCACGGCTGGGGCCGAGGGGCATGGCTTGAGCATTTGGCACGGCTGGGGGGGTGGGGCCGGGCTTGAGCATGCGGCGCGGCTGGGTTGTGGGAGCACGCCGCGGCTGGTGGAGTGGGGCGTGGCTTGAGCTTGCGGCGCGACCGGGGTCTGGGTCAGGGCTTGATCACGCCACGGCTGGGGGGGGTGGGCGGGGCTTGAGCATGCGGCGCGACTGGGGGTGCGGGTCATGGCCTGAGCTTGCGGCATGGCTCGGGTGTGGCGCAGGACTTGGGCGTGTGGCACGCCTGGGGAGTGGGGCATGGGGCGAGCTTGGGCCGTGGCTGGGGTGGGTTGCGGGACTTGAACATGCGGCTTGGCTGGGGGTGTGCTTGGTCTGAGCTTGCGACACGGCTGTCGTGCTCTGATTGGCCTTTGCGTGGTGCGTGGCGTGGTGGCTTGCATGGCTTGATCACGAGGCACGGCTGGGTTGCGCTGACTGGCCCCTTGCGTGATGCGCGTTGTGGCGTCGTTTTGGCTTCTGGGTGACCGCGAGGCTTGCTTTGGAGCCCCCCCCTCTGCCTCTTGTCCCCTTCTCTGGCAGCAGGCTGCGGGCTTGGTCGCCTCAACTGGGTTTCACCTTCCCCCCTTGCCCCCCCCTTTTGATCCTCCTCGTCTGCATCTGCCTGTGGAAACCGTCTTTGCCCTTGCCTTGTCGTGTCCTGCCCCTCCCCGCCCTCCTTGTCCCCGGCATGGCCTGTGGCTCCCCTGCTTCCCCCCCCCCCTGCGGGGCTTGCAGGCGGAGCATATGAAGCGGGAGGAGGCGGACAAAGCGACCTTGCTTACAGCTGCGGCGGGTGACCTCTTGGTCCTCACGTGCCGGCTAGTGTCCCCCCGGGAGGAGATGGGTCCTCCTCCGCCTCCGCTTCCGCTTCCGCCTCCGCTGCCGCCTCCGCTGCCGCCTCCGGCCCCACCTCCGCCTCCGCCTCCGCCCGTGGTCTTCACGTGTCGGCTAGTGTCCCCCCGGGAGGAGATGGATTACTCCCCGTTCTCGGGTTGAGGGACCATTCTCTGCTGACTGCGGTAGGAGTCGTGCCGAGGCACCTCAGGCAGTGGTCTGCACGCAGTAGATCCCTCTCGAGACCTCTGCCCTGAACGGCTAGCGCCTGACCCCAGGCGGCGCATCCACACCCTTCATTCAGACATCCGGGTCGTAACATCTTTTTATAATCAGAAGCCTATCCGATTCCGAATCCGATTCCGAGTGTCCGATTGTTGTGCATGCCCTGCAGTGAATGCCAGGGAGGGGGGAAATGGGGGGCTCGCAGTGTGCGCCTCAGGGGGGTGGTTGGGGAGGTTTGCCCTTTCCTTGGGGATGTAGGTTTTTGGTTCCTGACTGGCGGCACACACTTTCTGGCCCTCAGGGCGCTATGCGTTCCATAAGGAGGGGGGCCGCAGGGCGTGGGAAGGGGCGCAACCTGGACTGGGGAGACACGAGATTGCAATGCGCCGCAGGTGTTCATGGGTGGGACCCGAGATTGCAATGCGCTGCAGGTGTTCTTGGGTGACGCGTGCAAGGGTCTCTGGGCAAGGGGCGGGCGCATGGCAAGGCTCCTCCGAGCTCCTTGGTTGATGCTTGGGGGTAACACCACTCGCGCCGCTCAACTAAAGAGGGAGGGGGCGCCACTGTGCGAGGCAACGCGCTCATCGAGGCTCAATCATCTGGGGAGGTCATCCACTCATGTATCATCTCGGGAGGTCATCCACTCATATGGGGAGGTCATCCACTCATGTAGCTCATCGAGGCTCAATCATCTGGGAGGTCATCAACTCATGTAGGCCAACTCTTTTATCCTGCCTTTTTGGGGGGGCGCAGATTGCTGTAACGTTGCAAGGGGGCGGGCGCTTCGCGGCGTCCGCCTCAGGGCAGCGCTCACAGCTGTTTCGGAGAATGTCTGCACTGGGTTCAGGCTCCGGCCATGGGTACACCACCCGGCCCCCCACGGTTCGTGTGCGGTCTGTCTCTCCTGGATAGGAGGGCAGTGGGAATACTGTCCCTGTCTCTTGCGACCACTAAAGGGGCAACCCTTATGGCGCTGGCCCAGAGGTTGATGCCTGGGGGTAACACCCCTTGCACCGTTCAACCGGCCATAGCTTCTAGGGCGGGGTGGCACCCGTCCATACCCACCACCAAGGGAACTTCGTCTTGGCCCGAAATTCGGGCGGGGCGGCCCGTGGGCGTGGAGCTTAAGAGATTCCAATGCACACGTTTCGTCAAAAGCTGACATTGACATTGACATTCCCGGGGCGTGGTTTGTGGCGGCAGAGTTTGGATTGGTTGAGGTGATGAGGGAGCTGCTAGAGAAGGGTGCGGCTGGGGGACACTGAGGACGGGGAGGGCCGCACGGCGCTGACGGTGGTGCTGGCAGGAGGTAAGGAGGGTGCGGCTCGGGCGCTGCTGGAGGCGGGGGCTGGAGTGAACGCGGGCACGGGGCGGCGACCGCTCCACGCGGCGGCGGAGAAGGGCTCGGTGGAGATGGTAAGGGAGCTTGCGGGCAAGGGTGTGGAGGTGGACGCGGAGGACGGGGCGGGCCGCACGGCGCTGACGGTGGCGCTGGCATTCGGGCAGGAGGCTGCGGCTCGGGCGCTGCTGGAGGCGGGGGCTGGAGTGAACGCGGGCACGGGACGGCGGCCGCTCCACGCGGCGGCGGAGAAGGGCATAGTGGAGATGGTGAGGGAGCTTGTGGGCAAGGGTGTGGAGGTGGACGCGGAGGACGGGGAGGGCCGCACGGCGCTGACGGTGGCGCTGGCATTCGGGCAGGAGGCTGTGGCTCGGGCGCTGCTGGAGGCCGGGGCTGGAGTGAACGCAGGCACGGGGCGGCGGCCTTTCCACGCGGCGGCGGAGAAGGGCATGGTGGAGATGGTGAGGGAGCTGGCGGGCAAGGGCGCGGAGGTGGACGCGGAGGACGGGGAGGGCCGCACGGCGCTGACGGTGGCGCTGGCATTCGGGCAGGAGGCTGCGGCTCGGGCGCTGCTGGAGGCCGGGGCTGGAGTGAACGCGGGCACAGGACAGCGGCCGCTCCACGCGGCGGCGATGAAGGGCATGGAGGAGATGGTGAGGGAGCTTGTGGAGAAGAGCACGGAGGTGGACGCGGAGGACGGTGAACGCCGCACGGCGCTGACGGTGGCGCTGGCATTCGGGCAGGAGGCTGCGGCTCGGGCACTGTTGGAGGCGGGGGCTGGAGTGAACGCGGGCACGGGGCGGCGGCCGCTCCACATGGCGGCAGAGAGGGGCTTGGTGGAGATGGTGAGGGAGCTTGTGGGCAAGGGTGCGGAGGTGGATGCGGAGGACAGGGAGGGCCGCACTGCGCTTCAGTGCTTGCTGCTTGCTCTGGAGCTCTCCCCTGCTTACACATTCGTGGGCGGGGACTCGAAGGGCTCCGCAGTGGGTGGCCATACCTTTGATGGTGGAGCTACGAATATGGCCACCATGAGGCATGCCGTGAGCCGCTGGGCGCTGAAGGCCGTGAAGACGGACGGAGACGTGGGCTTTGGTGTGGCTGTCCAAGGCGCCGACCTCGAGGTGGACAGGGAGCAAAACGCTGGACTGTTCTACTTCCGTGGTGGCTACGGCAACGATTTCACGATGTTTGCGGGAGGCACAGTGGTGGGCAAGAAGCTTGCGCTTTTTGAGCGGGGCAAGCTGAAGGCTGGCGACGTGTTGCACTTCGTGCTGCGGGGCGCGGTGCTCGAGGTGGCCCTGAACGACAGCCCCTTCGAGGAGGCCTTCACGGAGCTGCCTGCTGGTGTGGTGCCGCTCGTGCAGCTTAGCAATAGCGCGCAGAAGGTGGAGCTGGTGGGCAGTGCGCGGGCAAGGTGTTGGAGGCTTGTGGAGGATCTGTCTTTGCTGATCGAGATGGGGGCGGATGTGAATGCGGGCAAAGGGCAGCGGGCGCTCCATCTGGCTGCAAAGGACGGCCTACATGAGGCGGTGAGGCAGATACTGGAGGCGGGCGCGGAGCTTGGGCGTGCCGACGACGATGGTGCACTGCCTGCGTGGTTGGCGTGTAGTGGAGGCAGCGTGGAGACGGTGCGGTTGATGAAGGAGGCGGGGGCGGACTTTGGCGGCGCTGTGCAATGGGCGGAGGCGCGCGGTCTGTGCTTCTCAGCTGAAATTTTGCAGCTCGTGCAGGAGTGAGGTGCAAAATGTATATATCCTTCCCATCTTCCGCCCCCCCCCTCCGCCTCCACTTCTGCATCCCCCTCCGCTCCGATGGACGTCAGCCCCCTTCCCCTTCCCTCGCACCCTCCTCCTTCCCTGCCGCGTGAGGGCAAGGGCCAGAAGCGACGCAGGCTGAGCGTGCCAGAGAGGAATAGGAGGAGGCGAGCCAAGCAGGAGGCGGAGCATGCGAGCACGGCAGCGGAAGCAACGAGGCCCCCAACCTCGCCGGATCCTCAATAGTGTGCCTCTTCCCCCGGCTGCGGAATGCGCTCCGGGCACCCCAAGCGGTGTCAGTGCACAGAACTAGGGGCGGCAGGACATGGCAGGCTCTCCAACTAAGAAAGGACTCTGTCGTTGAAACACACTGATAGTTCCCGTATTGGTGGAGAGTCCTGCCCCGCACCCGCGGTCTGCTGTGCTGCTCTGCGCGGGCAGTGAATTGCAGGGATGATGCATGTAGCACTAGACGGACTGTCTCTGAGGCTGGCAGGCAACTCACGACGCATTTGGTGACAGAATGTCGAGACTCTTCTCTCTCCGAACACTCTTCTAGAAATTATATATTCATCTCTTAATTCAGACCGAGTCCCTTGGGGAAAAAAAAAAAAAAAGCGTTCCATGTCCTGAATGCCTTGCTCGTGTATGCCCTGTGGGGTGGGGCTCCAAGGCGCCCCGCCCCCCTGAGCCGGCCTGTGGGTTGTTTTCATCCCGGCTCGGGACGTGCACGCCATCCTAGGGTATGAGGTGGGTACGGGGTGCGCCGTCTCGGGAGGTGGGTGTGGGGGGGATGGGTGGGCTCTACTACCTTTCAGCATCTACCGCAAGGGGGTGAACGCTGCTACTAATAGCTCTTGTGTGCCCGTCACCCCGGGGGGGGTTGCTGTCGCGTCGCTAGCCCCGAGCGCATTGCACTTCGCCTCGGCGGGTCTACCACACCCTACCACAACGCTTGATCCCTACCTCGGTCCTCGCCAACCTCAGCCCTCAGAATTGCATGGCACCGTGTCTTGCATTCCGCGCCGCGAGACTCTGGGCCTGGTCTTGATCCCCGACGTGCCTGCTGCGGCGGACACACAGGGGTGGGGTCTGTGCTCTCGCCGGCCGCGTTGAGTCTTCCCGTACATTGCCAAGGTCCAGTGCATTGCATGCCGGTCCGGTTTTTGCCGCGATCCTCGAACGCCAACCTGGTTGCGGTGCGTGGGTGTGGGGGAGGGGGGGGCAGCGCTGGGAACTCCTGGACGTGGGATTGGGGTAGCGCGCCACGCAGTGGGTCTCAGCGCACCGGGAACGGGATGGTTTTCTTGGGCCCGCGCGGCACAGCACTCGCGCTCAGCCTTCATTGACGTTGCACTTGGGTAGCTAGGACCCTCTCGGGCGGCTAGGACGCCTCCACTTTCTTTTTTGGGGATAATGGCCGTGAAACGCCATGGCGAGACTCGCCCCCCTGGTGCCTTTTGACTGGCGTCCCCCCCGGGCCCGGTGGGGGCGAAGTATTCCGGGGTTGAGGCTGATTGGCGAGACGGCCGCGTGGCTCTGCGCGAGGGCCGGGTCTGGACTGAGCCCCGATGAGGCCCGCGGGCGTACAGGGGCGTGACCCGGACGGCGCGGTGCCACGCGGCCGTGGCGCTTTGGCCTCGGCCCCGCAATCCTTCGCCCCTCAAGGGATCCCCGGTCGCCCGGTGCGTTCTCTAGGAGGCGTGAACCGATTTATGGTGGGGGAGGGCGGACGGATCCGGGGAGGGAAGGCCGGGGCGTCCGAACAAGCCACCCTCCCTGAAAGCTCCATGCCTAATGCCGGTCGCCGCCAGCAATGGTGCCACACGTACCTTGAGTATATCGTGGTAGGCCGTACTTGGCTACGAGCGCACGTGGACGGGGTGGCGTGGCAGCCATCCGCACTCCTGAACGAGGAACTCCGCTGAGGAGCGGCCTTGGGAGCAAGTCCATATAAGTGTCTCGCCGGAGCGACGGTCAAAGCTACTCTAATGCTAATGCTAATGCTAATAACGGCAGCACGCCTGCACACTCGGCTGCGGGTGGGGAACACGTGGAGGCGCTGAGGATGCTGCAGGATGCCGGGTTGGACCTCAGCCATGCCGACAATAACGGCCGCACGCCTGCGCACGAGGCTGCGGGTGGGGGACACGTGGAGGCGCTGAGGATGCTGCAGGATGCCGGGTTGGACCTCAGCCATGCCGACAATAACGGCTGCACGCCTGCGCACAAGGCTGCGGGTGGGGGACACGTGGAGGCGCTGCGGATGCTGCAGGATGCCGGCGCGGATCTCAGCCATGCCCCCACCTCTCTCGGGGCCCGCCTTGCCCCCTCTGTCGCTCCCCTCCCCTCAGCCACCGCTTTCTCCGCCCTCCGCCTCCACCCTCCACGCTCCGCCTCCCTCC
>LGRX02000964.1:0-93005 GCA_001247695.2 Cymbomonas tetramitiformis
TAGTGTTATGCCTGTGCTAGGATACGGTGTGTATCTCTGTGCTAGTGTTATGCCTCTGCTAGGATAGGTGTGTATCTTTGTGTGCGTGTGTTATGCCTTTGCTAGGATATGTGAGTATCTTTGTGTGCGTGTGTGTGTGCTATGCCTGTGGTAGGATATATGTGTATCTTTGTGTGCTAGTGTTATGCCTGTGTTAGGATATGTGTGTACCTCTTTGCGTGTGCTATGGTTGTGCTATGATATGTGTGTATTTGTGTTCGTGTGCTATGCCTGTGCTGGAATATGTGTGTATATCTGTGTATGCTTGTTGTGTTATGCCTGTGCTAGGATATGTGTGTATCCCTGTGCGCGTGCTATGCGTATGCGTATCCTCAACTTAGCTCAACTTAGCTCAACTCAACTTAGCTCAACTCAACTAAGCTCTGCTCAACTCGACTCAGCTTTGCCCAACTTTGCTGTTTGCTTTGCTTTGCTTCTCAGTTGAGCTCAGCATGTCAGCTTATGTGTGTTGAGCTATACTACGTTTCGTTCCTCAGGATGGCCACTCAAAACATGAACGTGCGCTACTCGGAGACCAACAAGCAAGCATCACCTTCCCAAAAAGAAAAAAATGCGGATAATAAGACAAAAAAAATCAGCACGAGCCATAGAAGAAAAGGGAAAGAAAACTCTAGAAGCCAGATGGCCAGTGGCCCAAGCTTGAAAGACTGGGCCGTCGAGTATGAAATAAATGTAATGAAGTAGCTTGTGTACTCAAAGGTGTATCTATTTTTGTGAATTTGTTGATTTTTTCTTTTTGAATTTGCCTCCTGCTTTCTAGCCTTGTGAAAGTCTACCTTTTTTTTAATGTGCGGTTCATGGTACTTGCCTTGAATGCTTGAACCGACCCTTGGACTTATCATGAGTGTCCCCCCATCGATTCAGGATCGTTCCAGTACTTGGAGCGTTCCCGGATCGTTCCTGTACCTGGAGCGTTCCAGGATCGTTCCCGTACCTGGAGCGTTCGAGGATCGTTCCCGTACCTGGAGCGTTCCAGGATCGATCCCGTAAGAAACTTCCCTCCCGGGATCGATCCCGTTCCGGATCACGAAAAGAACGATCCCGGATCGCCTCGCCATTTTCCAGATGTAGGTTTGATCGAGACTTGAGTTTGCGCCTTCAGGTTCGCCTTGGACGCCTGTGACGAGGAACGAGGATGGCAAGCAATTGGCGCACGTTGTGGACTCTACGGTCATCAGCCTGGTCAGTGGCGAGGAAGGTTTCATCGGCGATGACCTTCTCGTGGACAACGAGAAGCAGACGTGCTCGGTCCTGCTGGGAGAAGAACGGTAAGAACACTTACTCTAAATTCTGACTTCGACGGGAATGTCATATTTTGGCACGCGTGCTTGCCGAGCGTGAGAGTTGATCAGTTCGTCACACGCGCCATCGCTTTGTCTATGAAACATTTGAATGACGTGCAATGAGTTTTTGGTTCAACGAGTTCCACGATTGCTATGTAGATACAGGAATACATGCTTTTTAGGTGTAGTGCTCGACGCAGCATTTCCGTTGCCAAATAACATCTGTATTCTTGTTAAACAGGTCACTCCAGCAGAAGTCGTCGAGGGTAAGGTGCTGTCGTACTACAACGAGAAGGCATTCCAGGAGGACCAAGAATTCCGGCCGAATTCCTCCAAGTTTTTGGTGGCAAGCAACGTCCAAAGGTAAGCCTTTTTCAGCCAGATTGATGCACGCCGCGGCATGCTCTGGGCTCCATACTCTGGGCTCCGCGATGTGAGCGCGCCGCAGGATGCTCGGGCTCACATGAAAATTGTTTGTTTCCCTTTCGTTGGCAAGTGCATGCATTATCTCATTATCGAGGTTCGTCCTGCTGTATTTGGAGTATCCTTGGCCGTCGAGTGAAAGCATCGCGACTCAGATGCGCATGTCACGACGAAAGAGACGCACGGTCTCGTGGGCTTGAATCAGAAGTTGCCAACAACAGGGAACCCACAAGAGTGCGTTGCGGGTAGAGCTGAGTGACGACTGGGGAAAACACAGTCAACACCGTGGCGGGGATGATTCTTTCACTTCCGGCCACGGAAGGGCAAGAATTGCGCATACCCTTCCCAGTTGTCGGTGGAGTGTTCTAAGTTTAGAGTCAACTCGTCGTACACGGCCCAGCGCCATTAGATGGTGAAGAAGGATATCAAAGTGAGTGTTGAAAGTAACAAAGTATCGAATATTTGAAGAATCAGAAGCAACTGCAGGTGCAGCAGCGGCACGTGTTGCAGCAACAGTTCTCATTGCAGCAGTGGCATTTGCGCTTCTTTGGCATCACAGCGCGTCGTTTGTCCTCATGCGCGCAGGGGACTCCTGCGGGTCGCGCTGCGCTAACTCAGTACAGTAAAGACCAACGGATTTTGGGCAGCCCGTCGATGCATTGCATTACGCATTGCATTACATCTTATGTCGCCCCCGGTATGGCGTCGCTTTGGGACCGACACACTCGCCCCCGGCAGTGCGTCGCTCTGGGACTGGCAGGCTCGCCCCCGGCAGTGCGTCACTTTGTGACTGGTAGGCTCGCCCCCGGCTGTGCGCCACTCTGCGACCGGCAGGCTCGCCCCCGGCTGTGCGTCGCTCTGCGGTCGGCAGGCTCGCCCCCGGCTGTGCGTCACTTTGTGACCGGCAGGCTCGCCCCCGGCTGCTCCATTGCTTGGAGTTGAAAGATTTCACATAACTGATTTTCCCCGTGAACACTGTTGCATAAAAACCAATGGCTGCATTCACAAGATGTCGTTGTTCTCTGATTGCGCCGCATTCACTGTGTTTCACAGTACCATCTCCTTGGGCCCAAGTGGGGGTTTTGTCATACAGACGAGTGCTTGCACGGTCTTTCCCCTTTTTTACTGCCTCACCATCTGCAAAAGTATCCTTGTCAGAATAAGGCACGCCGATATCCCGTCGCTGCCTCTTGAAGAGCTTGCTGGTGATGGATGGTGACCGCCCCCGAACTGGATTGGGTGTGTTGCGCGCTTGCTTTGCAGTGCTGATGTTAGGTTTTCTCCCTTACCTCCCCCTGAGAATTTGGGAGGAGGGGGGGATGTGAAAACAACCGACTCCTGGCGAGGTGGGAGACGAGGCTTCGGAGTGAAAGGTGAGCATCTTTCCGAGGGAATCTGTTGTAAGGCCGGATCTTGTAATGGGAACCCAAAGTTTTGAGGAATTGGTTGTTGCTCGAACACGATTGCAGGTGGAGCGGAAGGCAAGGGCAGCTCCAAGCCTGGACGGGAGTGTGACGATGCAGCTTCGGGCGAAATCTGTTGCCATGGGCTTGGCGTCACCGGTGGATAATGTTGCGGATAATATGGTGTAGGGATTGCTCGCCCATAGTAGAAATATTGCATGTCTTTTGAGATTTTGTCTCAAATCACATCCAAGGATGAAATCCAAACCTGCATCGCGAAAGACTACATTATTTTGTAGTGCAGTAGCTGGGTAGCCATACAAAGTAGTGAACTCCGTCTCCGTGGAGATGAAACCAACTCGTTGAAAAAGTAATATATGTAATGAAATAGCAAAGGGATCAAATGACAAATCTGAAATAGAAAATGTTTTTCAAAACTTTGTTTGAAACAACAAAGCAACGCGTGATAGCATATTGTTTACACTACCTGCTTACGGAATGTGCGAATGTGTTTCTTGAGAAGCAGGCACGAGATATAGCCTTCTTAACCCCTAAACAGCGGTCTGGGTCAATAATGACCCAAAGCCGTTCATACGGTTCGACATGTTTCACCTTTGATATCTCGAGCAGTATTTACCGCATTCGGTATGATAGTAGCTCGAGGTTTTGGTCTTCACGTTGATCGAAGCACATGCAAAGCTCGCTAGCTGTCGATGGGTGTAGCAAATATGGCGGGCAAAAACGTAAACGCTATGATGAAACGTCAAAATAGTTTCCGCTGTTTAGGGGTTAAATCCCGTAAGTATAATAACATCAAATGAAGCGCATATAGTCTTTCAAGTGATACAGTATCGTCAGCGAATCACCTGCGTGCGCAATTCACGCGTCCGATGCTACACTTGCCGCCCGGAAACGTCCATGCCTGCGAAACATTCACGCCGCGGTCGCGGTTCGAACCCATAAGACAAGTCATAACAATAACAATAGCACGCGACTTGACTCGAGAGTTTTGCTTTAAACTTATTTCGCAAACATATCGGTCAAGTTCGAGTACAGTAGACACTCAGTATTAAGGAATTCACCGTTAAGGAATCAGCCAGCGTTTTGGGGGGGGTCACGATTTTAGTGATTTGGCTGGCTGGACCCAAAAAAATAAGGAAGAGGTCCAAAATAAGGAAGGCGCTCGCTGGCTGGCATGCTTTCGGCAATCTTAACATAAGGAATTGACGCTGGCATAACTTGACGCGGTGCACATGGCTTTAGGCTAATTATTGCACATGGCATTACTGTAGGCAATTATTGGTGTTATGGTGTGTACACCATAATATCTGTCTGTCTGTCTTCATGTCTGTGTGCAGCTCTCTAAGCTGTTGCCTACTCGCTGGGTCCATTTTATCACTTCGAAAAATCAGCACACAGTTTTCTCGAAAATTTCAGTTTGTAAGGCTGACGTGAGGAAAATAACGAATGGTGCTGGCTGGCTCATGAATCGCGTTCCTTCTAATGAACAATTCATTAGGGCGAGGGGGGTCACGATTTTAGTGATTTGGCTGGCTGGAGCCAGATCTCTGTTTCATTAAATATGAGTGTTTACTGTAGAGCAAATCAAACGGCGTTTCACATTATTGCGATTCTAGCGCGCTACGGAAACGTGTTTGACGCGCAATATGCACAGACGCAGAACTTCTCACTTCGCGCACAAGGTCCCGTGACAATGCGAGTTGCGCCTTTACCTGCAGCAGTCTTGCAGTGCAAAGTCACTTCCAATTTCAGCGAGTGCAGGCCGTAATCTCGTTAACCCCATAAACTGCTATGTGATGAGCTAGCTCATCAACGGACTTACTTTCAAATTCATTCCTCGGCCACTTGTGTCAAGGACAATGGTCGGAATCACTCACCTAAGTTATATACGTCTACCTGAACATGTATTCCTAAAATGTATCGACTTACTTTACCCATATATCAATGATATATATCTCACTTAGGAGCATTTCTCACGTCCGCGAAACCTCAAAGTTTGCCATTCTCGTGTGATGTGAAATCGAAGAAATCGCTTTTAAAACGCGTAAAATCGTGCTACATGCTTTATTGGCCACGTGTGTGAAATGTTTTATTGTATATTGTCATATCAAACCGCAACGCATCTCACGTGGAGCATACACCGACTTTCTTCACAGCTTTTCCCCCAAAAACACCAAATCTGGCCTTAAGTATGGAAAACATTGAAAATCTAATGTTTTTTCTTGTTTTTTGGTGTTTTTTTCACCTACATTGCTACGTATTTCGATATATAAGTGACATTTACCCCCCAAACTCGTTGTATATCTGAAACCATGCATAAACCTTGTAGTTTGATGGACGTGGGCAAATCCAACACTCGAAGTTGTGGTCGTGAGAGAGCATTTCCCGGAAACATGATCTCCAAAAACCCGATATTTTTGCTTGTATATTCTCGATATATCGATATATATTCCGAAATTACGTGTGTGTGATGGCCCAAAATGTGTGTGTATGGGTATCGAATGGTAAATGCTATTGTGCACACGTGACACGTCGAGATGCGCGATGATAAAAGTGAATTTGTAAAACAATCGTTTTTGGTAAAAAATTCCCTCCGCAGTTTAGGGGTTAAGCATGTGCGTTAGTTCCAGAATTGTCTTCTTTTATGGTGCACGGGATATATACTGTCTAAGCGCTACGAGGACGGGTTGCCGTATACCTCTCAAGGAAAGCAGCGAGTTTCGCTTTCAGAAACGAACACTGGACGCGAAGGTTTGACCAAATAGCGGAGAAGAACTGCGTTTCTGAATAAGTGGAAGCGCTGACAAGCGCTATATACGCTTTACAGCGTTCAAACCAGCCGCGGTTTGAAACTTTGACACGCGTCGACCTCGTCAGCGGACCGAAAAATAGGAAAACAGCGGACCAATAATTTCGAGTATTCTATGCACGCGCCTCCACCGTTGCAAGAAGCGTGCCTTGGAGATAGGCGACACCAAGTTGCATCACATCTAAGCGGAGTTCGCTTTCAAGTCGCGTTTGCAGAGCACACCTGGCTACTGCCCGACGGTCCTTGTCATAGGACCGGACATCGCGTCCGGTCCTATCACAAGGACCGGAGCTTCGGGAATTTTTTGGGGCGTTCTCTTGACGGTCGGAGACCCTATCTTCCGTATCGTAGTACCCTTAGGACCTAAACTTAGTGCCGATATGCGCCACGTACCTTACATCGTCATATAATGCATATATCCAATGCATTTGTACAAGGCACCCTACCATTTTCGGGTTGCAACTCTTGAAGGACGGTGATAAATACCTCTGATCTTTTCATAATTTTTATCCAATCGAATTTGGCGTCTGACAAGCTTGTCAACCTACCAATTTGCACCCTAACATAATATCCAATCATGCGCAAAAGATTGTGCACGTTTTCGATACATATTGGTTCATATATACACCTTGCAGTTTGGGTTTGGGGTTGAAACCCAATCTTTTTGCTAAATTTCACACCTTATTTCTAGAAGGGAATCTGCCCTTGATGTGCAAATACGAGTGAGGATATACTAGAATTTTCATCATGCACGTAAAAGTCTTATTCCGGATATATATGATGAATTTTTGAACGCTTTACATAACTGAAAGACGGGCTGGTATGACTTGTATGCAACGGTAAAGTTAAAGACGTGCGGGGTTTTTTATCACCGATTTTCAGGAATTCTCATATTTCTTCTATGTGTGGACTTAGTGAGCTATATTTGCGGGCATATTATGGGTTTCCAAGGTAGCGCTAATTATATATATCATAAACAGGTCCCAAATATGTTAGGTTTGGGCGCTATACGCATTCTAAAGCCATTTGATGAGTGAACGAAGCTCCGCCCTTTCCGGTCCTTGTGATAGGACCGGTCATTTTAATTAATTTCAAGCGATGCTACCCCCACTAGTTCCACCATCTCCCCACATGCCCAAATCGAGTATACCGCCCAAACCACGTTCAAGATAAATTCTTTGACACCTAAAAGTGATGCCCAAGCACTCATATATCAAGTATATCTAAAAAATGCACTTGCTAGCCCGAATTCACTACGGTCCTTGTCACAGGACCGGACCGTCGGGCAGTAGCAACACCACCCTCAGTCCGAACTCCAACTCTGCGGAAATACTATGGCTTCTTCATATCTTCCGTGTCATATTAGTAAACTTTCGGGAAACTGTGGATATAATATATACGAAGCTGTATATTTGAAACCACAGTTTCTTAACCACATATAAACGTTAGCGTGAGTACATCAATTAATAAAATAATGAGAGAATTCGTAGCATCGTATGTCGAGCGTCGCGTCGATTCGCGTGTCATATTTTCACTTTTTGATGGGGATATCCCGATATGATCATATCTCATATGGACACATAGAGCCCTAGATATGAGATATTCATCATAGTGAGACTAATTTTTAGTTAGAGCTCTGAGGATATAATCGTATAAATGAAAGTACAAAAGGAAAATTTTCTGAGTGCTGTTTATATATCAAGATGTATTTTACACGTGGATGCGATTGTCCTATTTTTATAGGATCCAATTTTAGAATGTTCTAATTTAGACGTAAATGCTAGATATACAGGGCCGATATATATCTATGTGTTGTTATACCCTAAGATAGGGTTTTCGATATCAGAACGGTCGAATTGATAAGATAAAACAGATAAACATATACTTGACTTTAAGTGCAGGGATTAGGTTTCGGCCTACGAGTGACGGTCACCCAGACTACTCTAGGATGAGGCAGGTGACCGATTTTAGGTGTCGTTGTGCCAAATCCAGCACACCACCTAGTGTGGGGACCAAACTAGGTAGCCGAAACAGGAAACAAATGCCTACCGGGAGGCAGAAAAGTCAGTGCTAGTGGGTCAGGAGGCATTGTGCTCATACTGGCCAGGCCCCCTTTCCCGAACAGGCAAAGCAGCAGCCGTGCCACTACTTTCTACTGCCGAATTCTGATACACTGAAAACCCGAAACAAAGCCCATCTTGGGGCAACCTTGCACCCACAGCATCTCAAACTGAAGGCAGGTTAATCTCAATCACGTCAGCACTAGCCACTTCCACAGCGCCCGGGAGAGCCGGTACCTCTGTCACAGCGCCCAGGAGAGCTGGTACCACTGTCTTCCGAAACATAGCCGGTGTCTGCACCGTCTGAGGATTCATGCGTACGTGGAGCAAAATGAGAAAGTGCCGATGTTGTTGTAGTCAATTGCGCCCTGTGTAACCAGTCGATCCTTGCGCCCGATCGAAGAGGGTCCACCCTCGCCCTCCCCGTCTGAGGCGGGTGGGGTATACAGTAGTCCGGCGACGGCGATGGTGGAGCACCACCTGGCGAGGGCGGCATCGGAAGGGTCGGAGCAGCCACAGGCGGCTGCGAGGGACCCGGGTGCCAAAGCCAAAGCCAGCCAGGGTAATCACCATGCAAGTTGGGGTACCACCCCGCCGGCTGCCAATACTGGAACGGTGGGATTGCCGCGGGTGATAGCACACCAGCACCACCGACCTTTTCGTCGGTGTGCTCCGGATCTGCGGATAAATCATGCGTGGGGCAATTGCGGGTAGAACCCAAACCTCGATTGTCGATTGAAGATGTGCGTAAGGCTGTCGTCGTCGCCAGAAGCATCCCCGGCTGCCCATGAACGACACCACCGACCGGTGGAGCCGCCTCGGCGCCCATGCTAACACCACCGAAGGCTGAAGCGGCCGACGGTACAGTACAACAGCGGCACACACGATGAAGAACATGCAAACCGCGAGTGATGTCAGGGCGGAATACCCAAAGCTCGACGGCGGTCTGCCGCAGCCCAAAGCCTGCCGCTGCGGCGGAATACCCTCGTCGTCATCCTCGGACTCCTCCCCAGTCACTGAAACCGAATCAACGGGCGTCACGGGCCCCATGCAATGCATCGCGAGGGGCGGGTTAGGGTTAGTGAGCTCAAGCCTCACCGCAAACTTGTCCATGAAGGACATGCCCGGCTCGTGGGCGACCGTGCAGTGCGCTAACGGGGTACATGCCCTCGTCGGACACCACCGACTGCGGAGCGGCAGGCGGTGCTGGCGGCGGCGGCACGACCAGAGCGCCGTCATAGATCTTGTCGTGGACCTGGAAGTTGTTGACGTTCATAACACCACCAACCGCGCAGATCCCGAAGCGGGTGTCAGCGGGTTGGCAACACCCCGAATACTCGTCGATGGCGTGAGTCTCAACGGTGTCGCCCACACAGAAGGAGGCGGCGGAGAGGTCCTCGAGCATTACGGGCTTGCCGCCCGCCAAGTAGCATAGCGCGTCGAAGCGGTCGGCGTCGTTGCTGTCCATGGCGTGCTGGAAGGCAGCGGCGTCGAAGTCGCCCTCCACGTCTTGAACCGCAAAACGGAATGCGCCCCAGTAGCTGTTTTCTCCGCACGCGGACCGCCGTGTGGGCAGTCGCGGTGCCAATGTCTAGCCTGCGCCGCCGTGCACGTTGAGTGTTGACAAAGCGGAATTGCCTGCCCAGTCCCACGATGAAACGCCACAAGCTTCGAATTGCTTTGTGAATAATTCCCCTCCGGAAGCGGAGAAGCCGCGAAGCGGTGCTTCAACCCTGGGCGCGGGATGTGAGGCTTCTCCGCGCGGGGAGTGAAGCCCTTCCCGTTGACCTTGTCGGACAGAATGCGCATGCGCACCTCCTTGCGTAACGCGAGGAGGATCTCCATCACGTCGGCGTCCGCAAAAGCGTGTGTGTCCACCCGGTGGGTCGCCAAACCTCGCAGGCAACATGTGGCTGCCAACCGTAGCCGCGACCTCCGCGTAGCCGTGCCAGCCCGCACGTGAGCCGCATGACACTCACGCACCCATTGCTGAATGTTCAACAGGGACTCCGCTGCCCGCTGGTCGTGCAGCAGGAGCCGCGATACCACAAGCCTGTAGTAGTCGGCGTCCATGGCCTGAATGAACTGCCCCTTGACGTCGTCCTCGTCCAGGGTGTTCTTGCGTTTTGCGGCGGCGAGCGCGGCATTGAAGTCCATGATAGCTTCGTTGGGGTCCTTGCCGTAGCCCAGCTCAACTGCCAGCAAGTCCAACGTCCCCTGAATGAAAGGGTGCGTCGGCATGAAGCAGTTTACGCGCAAACTCGAGCAGAACCCGTAGGTTTCCCATCCGCGGGAAACGTCTGAGCAGAGCTCTCCAACCAGTCCGAAGCTGGACTGGAAGGAAGGATGCACGAGGAGCTCAAGGGTGGAGAAGAGGAGCTGATTGCTCTCCGCTCGCACCGTGATGCCGACGTCGTCGAGTACAAAGAGGTCGCTCAGCTGCTCATCCTCGGCCACGAAAGCCTCGCGAAGAGCAGCTACCATGCGGGTAAAAATGACGTGCACGTTCTTCTCGTCACCATGGAAGCGCTCGTCCTTCAGACCGAAACACTTCTTGGCGACAAACTTGGCGGCTTTCTCGTCGTGCCTGGTGCGGATCAAAGTTCGGACAGCTGCCACGAACGTCGCAGCGGACGTCTCCGCTGCCGGATGGACAGTTGCCGTTGGAGTCCCAGGAGTGGCTGCGTGTCGGGCAGCAGCTTGGTTGAAAATAGTTGCTAGGTTCCTCCTCCGCAGAGGAGCGCTCGAAGTCGATCTGGTGGCTACCATGATGAAATGACTATAGGGGTGGAGCAAGCGGGTGTGATCGGGAAGCGGTCGCGGTGGTGGCGGCCAAGAGGTGGTGGTCGTCGAGAGCGTAAACTTGCGGATAAGGACGAAGAACTCGATGAAGTCGTGTGGACTAAAGGATTCCCGGGTACCGCAAACGGTGTGATATCGAGCGGGAGTACGGTAAAATCCAGCCAACGTAAAATCAATTCGTAAAACGCCCAAGTCGTGCACCGTCCGCGAAGCCGCTCAATCAACCAAGCTGCCTAGGCCATACCACTGAACCGCGCGTGCTCCCCTAGCGACCGCTCACTCCATCCCAAGCGTCGGCGTTTAGCCACTCATAGTAGAAGCAGTGTAAAAGCGATGGTGCGAACCAAAACCTGCTAGATATACGAGGGCCGATATATATCTATGTGTTGTTATACCCTAAGATAGGGTTTCGATATCAGAACGGTCGAATTGATAAGATAAAACAGATAAACATATGCCTTACTTTACGTGCAGGGATTAGGTTTCGGCCTACGAGTGACCGCGGTCACCCAGACTACTCTAGGATGAGGCAGGTGACAGATTTTAGGTGTCGCTGTGCCAAATCCAGCAGTAAACGCAATCGTTTCTGAATCGAATCTAATTTTTTATTACACGATTCCAATGATGCCTTTCGACACAAAGCATGCATCGTGTGCTTACGTCAATCCTGAATCGTTTCTCGTCCACAATTCGAATTGCCGATTCAGATGTCCAAAATAGCGCGTGGAGAATTTCACGGAGATCATTGGTCGGAATCGCTGACTGTAAAATAATTTCAGCGGGGTACCGTATTGTCGAAAGGTCTTATGTGCAATCGGGATATATATAAGCGTCAGGGTTATATATCCCCACAACCCTGGTCTAGATCCTAGGTCCTCGCTCCTTGGGGTCGGCAACGCGTATTACCAGCACGCTCCGCGGACGGTCTTGGCTACTGTCAACACGACTCACGAGGTACCTACTGTCCCCACCACCAGTGCCTACTGTCCTCGGCCTGCCGTCGCACCTACTCGTGTCATGGGCGGGTTACCTACTCGTGTAAAACGAGTGTAAGTTACTGAGCCCTCACCTACTGTCGGGACGTACTTTCGCGCAACCCCCCAACTAGCCTCCCCTACTGTCAAGCCTACTATGGGTCAAACGAAACCGCCTACTGACAACACTAGTCGAGACTCGAGACGTCTCAACGTCGAGAGCTTTTGAAACGACGATCTGGACAGCCCGATCAATCGAAAATCGAGCCTGCCCCCTTTCGATCGTCAAAATCTCCCCTCCGGTTTCGGTCAGTCGCTTATGGATCGCCAAAACTGATTTTTTTATTGATGACATCGATCGAACATCGATATCGAAGCGCGATCGCGGTGATGACACGGGCCAAATCCGATAAAGGGGGGCTCGCTTAATTATTACCCTGAATAAATTAGTCAAGGGGTACAGTATACTGTAAACGAGTTTACCCCTTGTTATTAGTGACCTGACTCCTGACGCCGACGTCCACGATCGACGATGCGATGCCGATGCCGCTGCCGCTGCCGCTGAAATGGAAAAAACCTAACCTCAAACCTGAAACCAATTCCTAGTGCCTACAGTAGTGGAGGGATGGCAGCAGGATGAGCAGAGAAAGCAAGTAAGCCAAGCGAAAGGCGCTCTTATCTCTAAAGTTCCAGTTTGAGCAAGCGATTATCATTGAAGGTGATGCGCTCAACAAATACTACAGCTGATAATTGAAGAGCTATCTCGAGGGCTCATCTGGACATCATACTCTTTGAGCTGGTTTCAAGATAGAAGACTATGAGCTCTGCGGATCCATGGATCCTCTCGTGGGTCGCCTCGCAGGATATCCCTGAGGTACACTTACCCTTGGTCGTGAGGCACTTGTACACAACTGATGGCTGAAGGCATACGCGGATGTTTGTATCAAGGCGTAAGGAAATGCAGCTTTGTATTGCATCGTGATAAAATTTGGCGGGACGTGACCGTGTCCCAAACGTTTGTACGTTGGTCAAATACCTTCCGGTCGCTCCTGATGTGCACGCACCTGTCGACTTTTGTTCAGCACTTCGTATACCTTCTTGTGGCCCCTCTAACATGAAGCGTCCAGTCGCGTGCGATAAGATATTTTCCCGTCGTCCATATTGTTGAACGATTGGTTGGAGGGCTCGAAATTATGTTTAAATGGTTATTCGTGGGTGTGCTTGTTTTGAGTAGACCTCCGGGGATGACCTCCGCGAGAGGTTTCAAACCGCGGTGAAGCATGGAGACTTGGAAGCGGTGCAGACTCTGCTGCAACAAGAGACTGGGAAGTTCCTACCTTCGACAGGGGTAAAGGATCTGGGTTCGGGTAGCGGGAGCGCGTCGCAACAAACTGGGAGACACGACACCACGAAGGTGCGGCCGTCACCGGGCCGAGCGTTGATTGTGGCTGGCTGTGGTGGCTGAATACGAATGTTGTTTTGCGCACCGTGCTGGTTGTCTCAAGATGCTCTAATTTTCTGCGACGCTTCAGGTAAATTCTAGTGGCTCCAGCATTTGGAACAAGAGACCCAGCGGCTACTCCACCACCTCTAGCACCACCTCCAGCATATACAGACCAACACCCAGGGCTGCCGTCCACAGGCCCACTGGTGCAGGGGAGTCGGATGGGCAATACCCCCTGCACTTGTCGGTGAAGAATGGCAACGTAAACGCCATCCGTGCACTTGCGAGCGCCGGTTTCGAACTTGACCTGGCGGACTCGCGCGGTATGACTGCAGCGCACTTGGCAGTGCAGCACGCAAACCTCGAGGCGCTCGCGGTCCTGGAGGAGCTAGGTAATCCACGGCTCACTGCAGCGTGCACACAGTCAGGGAATATGGTGCCGTGCACGAACCCACCTGGCCCAACTATATACGCCGCCGAGGCCCCAACTCAACCCGCTTCCTACGAAGGGATCCTTCTTTTGACATTACCCTGCAAGATCCTTCCAGCTACGTTGTTTAGTATTTGTTTCACTGTTTCATTTTCTTCGCGTCGAGGTCTACTTGGCGGTTGTCAGGACTCTCTAGAGCACTTTGAGCCCTGATAGAGCGCGCGCGATGCGCTTCGTGCGAGCTGAGCGTGTTGAGTCCTGGATGTGTCAGAACGACCGGAGGGTGTCGAATCGGCCCTACTGTGAGCAAGGATTGCCGGGCGTATCATACTGGTGCCAGCCACTCCTGTGCGCCACCGCGTGCAGCAGCGCTTGCATGCCGGAATCGTAGCATCCTCGTTGGCATCTATCTGCTGCCGCCGCTTGAGGCACTCTCTGCGACAGGGGCGGACCTGGAGCTCGATAACGCCGACGGCGACGTTCCTTTGCATATGGCGGCAGCTATGTCAGACGTTGCAATGCTGTCTAAGCTGTGCTCCATGAAGTTGTCCCACTGTGACGTGCTCAACGCTCAGGGCCTCGCGCCCATCCATGTGGTGGTTAGAGCCAGGCATGCTAGCGGCCCGGAGGCACTCCGCGCACTAAAGCAGGTCGGCGGCGACCTCGACTGCTGTAGCTCTGCAGGTGGGATGCAGCGCGTGGCGACTTCTCTCTACCCGCATGTGCCGCAGGTGCTGGATAGCTAGCTGCTCACGTGCAGCAGGTGTAGAGAGTTGTCCACACCCTCAACGAGGGTGCCCACACAAGCTCACACACACTACACACTTGCGTCTGCCCACACACTTGCACGCAGCTGTGCCAGGACGCCCGCAGTGGATATTGAACACCCTGTAGAAAGATTTGCACTAAGGGAGCTTCTGGGGTTCCATCGCGAACTGGACTGCCCTTTTACCTGCTATAGGGATGCCTTTGCGATACGCTCTTCCATGGCAGAGTTCATGAAGACGAAATGAGTGATCCTAGTATCTCATAGCCGAACGCTTTAAGCGCCATTTCTCACGTTCTCATTTCTGCTTCGTGCTCAAGGCTTTTTTTAGCAGCTGCATTCCGTTTTGAGATTTCGAAATGCAAAATCTTTCGTCTGAGACGAAACAACCAGGGAACTACAAGCTTTTCGATTTCGTGATAGCCTTAATCTAAGAGCAAAGGTGTCGCACAGGTTTCGGAACCTGTAATACCACGATCCCATGGTTGCATTAACGCTGTGATCCATCACTCCTCAGACAGTGTATTACGTAGGTTGACCTTTCACGAAAACCTAAGGACGAGAAATTGGAGTGGTGCTCTGATGGCCGAGTGGTTTTTTGTTATGTGGCCATTCTTGGCAATTTTGACATCAACTTTCCAAATCAGTGGATGTTCCATGGTTGCCTTTTACGGGGAAAGCGTGCTCGCCGATGAGGGTGCGACGGACCTCATGACAGGGTCGACCGCGCTGCACTACAGCGCGCAGCAGGGGAGCGACGACTTGACGCGGGAGCTTCTCAATCTCGGGGCAGACTTGGAGAAGCTGGACGCAAATGCACAGACCATTTTGCATGTGACCGCAAGTACCGGCCAGTTGGAGGTGCTGGAGATGCTCATTGAGAAAGGAGCAATGCTTGAGGCGAAGGATATCATCGGACGGACGCCACTACAGGTGGCTGTGGTAGGCGGGCATGCTGCATGTGTGCGTGCGCTGCACGCTGCGGGGGCGCTCCTGGAGGCCGTCGACTACATGCTTCGCACGTCTATTCATCTGGCCGCCAGTTCGGGGAAGGTGCTTGCCTTCGCCGACAGCATCGCTCCTGCCACCTGCGATGCAGCGAAAGACGAGCTTGCGCGCGGGCAGCCCGTGCTCAAATAGCGGAGGGCGGTGTTCAGCCCGTACTCAAATAGCGGAGGGCGGTGTTCAGCCCGTACTCAAATAGCGGAGGGCGGTGTTCAGCCCGTACTCAAGAGCGGAGGCGAGTCATTCAGCCAGCCACTCAAATGCGGAGGCGGTCATTAGCTGTGCACTCAAAATAAGCGGAGATGATGTTCAGCCCGTACTCAAATAGCGGAGGGCGGTGTGCAGCCACGTACTCAAGTAAGCGGAGGGCGGTGTTCAGCCCGTGTGACTCAAATAAACGGAGCGGTGTTCGGCCGTACTCAAATAAAGCGGAGGGCGGTGTTCAGCCCACGTACTCAATGTGGGCGGTGTTCAGCCAGTACTCAAATAAGCGGAGGGCGGTGTGCAGCCAGTACTCCAAATAGCGGAGGGCGGTGTTCAGCCCGTACTCAAATATAAAAGCGGAGGGCGGTGTTCAGCCCGTACTCAAATGTAGGAGGGCGGTGTGTGCAGCCCGTACTCAAATAGCGGAGGGCGGTGTTCAGCCCGTACTCAAACCCGCGGAGCGGTGTTCAGCCCATTGCTCAAATAGCGGAGGGCGGTGTGCAGCCACGTACTCAAATAAGCGGAGGCGGTGTTCAGCCCGTACTCAAATAGCGGAGGGCGGTGTTCAGTGTGACTCAAATAGCGGAGGGCGGTGTTTAGCCCGTGGATGAGTGCGCGGCCCACGTGACCCACTGCAACGGGGGCGGTGTTGGGGGCCGCTGGGGGGTGCAGATTGAGTTGCTGGAGCTGCTTCATGAGCTCGGGGCAGATGCCAAGGCGCGGAACCGCTTGGGCTGGACTGCTCTGCACTGTGCCGCGTGGAATGGGCAGGCCGCGGCGATCCAGTGCCTGGCGCGCATGGGCCCCATCGACCTCTCCGTGCGCAACAATGTTCGTTTCCGACCCAGTCCTGAGCCTGCATCCACGCCTCCCACCTCCCTCCCCAGCTTGCAAGTAGCCGCCTATCACCATCCTCCATCCCCAGAATTCGAGCAAAATATCTTGTGGAACAGATGTCAGGGGCCAGCGTGCTGGCACTCGCATGCGCTTCACCCAAGGGTGCGCCCTCCCCGTTACGTGTCACGTGGCGCGTGCCTCGAACGACCTGGCTTCGAAGACGTTTTGCTGCCGCCATCCGGACAGACCATCGCTCTGACCGCCGTGTGGCAGAGTGTGCAACCGCGAATGACACGCGAAGCATCGTGAGCTTGCGGCGGTGATTGGTGTCGCGTGCAGGATAACGAGACCGCGCTTCAGACCGCGGCGCGTAACGGCAAGCTTGACGTGATTAGCGCGCTTCACGAGCTCGGTGCGCAGCGTGCCGCCTTCGAACTGGTGCCGTGCAGTCGCCCTGCAGCCGAGCTCAGCACGCTCACTGCCAGCTCTGGCCCCGACTCAGGCCAGGGAAGCTCCGGGCACTATACCTTGCGGGCGGCACCTGCCGTGCTCGTGCTGGCAGTTGCGAGCTTGCGGGCCGAGCTCAGGGGGGCTTGCAAGCTACCCTGGTGGTATGCCGGGCCACACTTGTCACGCGCTCTTGCAGCAGCGCACCTTTGTTCAGCTGGAGCCCCCCCTCTCCCCCGAGATTGTTGGCCGCATCACCGCCACACTTTGCCATCGCTGGTTGCTTCGTTGATGCCCCGCGCCACGTGGACGAAGCGCACTCTCCAGCCAGCACGCATGCGCAGTGATGCAGAGGCTGATGGACTGACGCAGCCTGCACCAGCCACTCACGCCCGGAGACGCATGGCACCGTCGCTTGTGAACTTGCTGGGCGGCGGCTGTGCAGGCGCCCCGTTGGAAGATCCGACGACGTCAGGCATGACGACAATGCATATTGCAGCTCAGCACGGGCAGGTCAACCCCCCCAGGGGAGGGGTATGTTTGTTGAGACGGGGCCCGGAATGCCCGTGAGCAGTGTTGATGTCGCAGGGGCCTGAGCGGAGTGGGATGCTAATTGACCTGGCCAGTAGTCGGGAGAGGCGCGTGTTGACATGCATGGCAGTCATAGGGAAGACGCAGTGGAGTTTGGGGTGTCCGACTCGTGATGGCGAACTTACTGCCCTTGTTACCGATGAATTCGCGAGAGTGAAAAGGACTGCTGCCTGGAGTTGCTTGACCAAAATGAACGAGGTGTATGTCAGCAAAGCTAGGTTGGCGGCTCACTTCACTAGATGCTGTGAAGCGGGCGCATGACGCGATGATTAGATGCTGTGAAGCGGGCGCATGACGCGATGACTAGATGCTGTGAAGCGGGCGCATGACGCGATGATTAGATGCTGTGAAGCGGGCGCATGACGTGATGATTGGCTGCTGTAAAGCGGGCACATGTAGTAATGAGCGGCTGTGAAGCGGCGGCCCGTGATGTTGGCTGCTATAAAGCGGGCACATGGCGCGATGACTAGATGCTGTGAAGCGGGCACATGACGCGATGACTAGATGCTGTGAGCGAGCGCATGACAGGCCAGGCTGGGTGCTGGAGAGCGGGCACATGGCGCGATGACTGGCTGCTGTGAAGGGGGCACATGACTTGATGATTGGCTGCTGTAAAACAGGCACATGGCAACGATGACTAGATGCTGTGAAGCGGGCAAATGCCGCGATGACTAGATGCTGTGAAACCGGCGCACGACGCGATGACTAGATGCTGTAAAGCGGGCACATGACGCGATGACTGGCTGCTGTGAAGCGGGCGCATAACGCGATGTGTCGATGTCGAAGAGAGGCCTCGCCGCACCCCATCATGGCATTGCTGGTGATGGTGGGGCGGACAAGGCCTGCGCACCCATCATGGCACTGCTGGTGATGGTGGGGCGGACGAGGAGCCTCGCCGCACCCCATCATGGCACCAGGTGATGGTGGGGGGCGGACGGGCCTCGCCGCACCCATCATGGCACTGCTGGTGATGGTGGGGGGGGCGGACGAGGCCACCCGCGCCACCCATCATGGCACTGCTAGGTGATGGTGGGGGGCCTGACGAGCCTCGCCGCACCCATCATGGCACTGCTGGTGATGGTGGGGCGGAGGCCTGCGCCTCATCATGGCACTGCTGGTGATGGTGGGGCCGGACGAGGTCCTCGCCGCGCATCACGGCACTGCTGGTGATGGTGGGGGCGGAGGGAAGATTTTCGCTGCACCCCATCATGGCACTGCTGGTGATAGTGGGGCGGAAGAGGCTCGCCGCACCCCATCATGGCACTGCTGGTGATGGTGGGGGCGGACGAGGCCTCGCCGCACCCCATCATGGCACTGCCCGGACGAGGCCTCGCCGCACCCCATCATGGCACTGCCTCTGGTGGTGGGGGGGCCCGGACGAGGCCTTGCCGCACCCCATCATGGCACTGCTGGTGATGGGGGGGGGTGGCGGACGAGGCCGGCTGAGCTTTGATTCCGCGACGCAGGCCAAGTCTTGCCAGCTACTGAAGCACCTCGGGGCGAACTCAGAGGCAGTGCAGAGCGATTGGCAGACGCCGATGCATGTCGTCGCAAAAACGAAGCGCGTCGCCTATCCTTACCTCTCCCTCCTCCCACTTCCCTTCGTATGTGGTGTTTTCTCCGGTGATCTGCAAAAGAAGCGGATTCAGCCGATTGACCTGGCGGGGGGTTATGAAAATGCGCGACTGTGCTGCCTCGTCATTGACGGAGGGCGATTCTGGAGGTCGTCCCATTTGTATTTAAGTGCTTTGCACGCCCGTCACAGTAATAACCCCATCGACGGATGAATTGAGCGGCGAGGCGCGGACGGGGGCAGGCACGTCGAGACCCTGCGGGCACTGTGGATGGCAGGTGGTCGGCTGGAGGCGCGCGACAGCATAGGGCGCACTCCGCTGCATGTGGCGGTGCTGAACTGGCGCATGCCCATGGTGCGCATGATGCACTCCCTCAGCGTGCACCTGGAGACTCCGGACAACATCGGCCGCACAGCCATCCACATGGCGTCCCTCCACGGCCAGGTATACGCCCGCCCAGCTCCACGTGGCGTCCCTCCACGGCCAGGTATACGCCCGCCCAGCTCCACGTGGCGTCCCTCCACGGCCAGGTACGCCCGCCCAGCTCACGTGGCATCCCTCCACGGTCAGGTATACGCCCGCCCAGCTGCGTGGCGTCCTCCACAGCCAGGTATACGCCCATCTAGCTCCACGTGGCGTCCCTCCACGGCCAGGTATACGCCCGCCCAGCTCCACGTGGCGTCCCTCCACGGCCAGGTATACGCCCACCCAGCTGTGCCCCTTCCCCCTGCATCCCGCCAACGCAGTCCCCCGAGCCAGGGATCCCGTTGGTGCAACAGTGGCATGCCCTCCGCGGGGGGTCCTGTTGGTGCAGCATCTTACTCTACCACCAAGGTGCTCTGCCCGTTGGAGTGTGTGAATGGGTTCCGACTTCCTTTGGTGACGTTACACAAACCATAGAGAGAGGAACCTGCATCAGAGCTGCCGCCGTACCTTCCTTACAGGATTAAACCCTTTCACACGCCGTCTGTGGTTGGCCGATGTTCACCAATCGCCGCCACAGGACATACGAGCCACGGATACCCTAAGTCCGCCCGTGGGGTCCCAGCTCTCCATTCACACGCCCCCGGGCCTGCGCCCCCCACCATCTCTACCCTCGCCCGCCTGAACTGGGGTCGGGCCAAGTGTGGCCCCACCCCCATCCCCATGCCTCCAGACCCTTGCCTCCCATCAAACTGCCCATCCTGTCTCGTCAAATGTGTCCTCCCATCCCAGGCCCTATCCATCAGAGCCAACCTCTCCACCTCCAGCAGCTAAGCCCCCTACTCCCAGGGGCAGGTCGGGGGTCCCCCTGAGCTAACCACCCCTAGCCAGGACACCGCCACCAGGCCTGTCGGATAAATAGCCCAGCGACCCCCCGCGCAAGCGAAAATAAGAGCTGCCGGTTCCACTTTTCCTTCCATCCCATGGAACTGCCAAGTGCTACCTCCTCCTCCTCCACATTTACATCCTCATCCTCGTCCAGGGGGGCGCGAGGGTGTGGAGGCCAGTGCACTGCTGTCATGGCGATGCCTTCATGTACGGAGTGGTCCGAATGCCGGGAGGAGGGGACGGTGGATGTGCGCGAGGGGAAGTGCAGGTGGACTTGATCGAGCTGCTTGTGGAGCTCGGGGCAGACATCGAAGTGACCAACAAGGTGCTCCCTCGCGTCATTGCCGGGGGCTGCTGCTAGGGAGGTCTCTGGCGGCACCCTCGATGCCTGGCGGCGCCCTCCATGCCTGGCAGCACCCTCGATGCCTGGCAGCACCCTCGATGCCGAGTGCGTGGGACACGTTGAGGGCACGGGTCCAATCACCGAGGCGGCCCGGTCCGCGCGCGGCGGCTCCGTCACCGATTGGAGGGCGATTGCGTGAGTGAAGAAACCAACCTCCTCAATTCCCCGCAGGTCATGCCAACGTACATTTTATACACGCAAATTAGGTTGGCTGCCTCCTTCCCGCCTCTAGGTGTCATGCAGGGATGAGGCTGCAGAGGGAGAGGACGCGAACCATGCACCTCGGTCGATGTGGGGGGATGACTGGAGGGGGCGCGGGGGATGGCAGGACGGGTGGACCGCGATGCACTTTGCGTCCTGGAGCGGCAAACTGGCCTCCCTCAGCAAGCTCACTGTGAGCCAGCCTGCTCTCCTCCGCTGCCTCTCACACGGTCATGGGAACACGGGGACGTCATTTCCCGGCGCCGAAGTGCATCGCGGGTGTGAGGAGGTTCTGCGCACTTGCGCTGCCACGGTTCAAGACGTCTTGACACAAACCCCCCGCGCGCATGACGCATAATGGTCTCTACACCGCCTCCCGCCCCCTCGTGCCTGGCACGCACTGCTCTCTGCGCCATTGGGCCTACACACCGGACCCACAGGGCTAGACACAGCTGCCCCTCCTGCGGATAGCACGTAATGGGACCCATACACCCCGACCCCCTTGCCTTGTCATGCGACACCGGAGTGACTCATCTGGACACACATCGCTTCTGCGGCGCAGTGTCTCGAGAGCCTTGCCCCGGGTCGATGTCAAAGCGCTGCCATTCTTCATGGGAAATTTGGGTGGCTTTGATCAGTAGCTGTAAGTAATTGATCAGTCGCTTTGACCACTTGTTCAGTAACTTTGAGTAATTGATCAGTCGCATATCTAAAAAGCTGAGCTAAGAAAGGTTCTCCGAGGCGCAACCTCGGGATGCTGGAGGTGAATTTGCATTTGGCTGCGGCGAGAGCTGTTTGGGTGGAAGTCACTCCCCACGAAACATGAAGCAGCTCGACAGATGATCGTGGCCGTCCACACGTTTCACGGGATCTCCCGGTCGTGGAGAGGCGGATCCCGTGGAAGGAAACCGGTGTTCCTTGAGGCGCGCTAGTTAGGATGGAAATTTGCCACCGAAGCCACTGGTTTTCTTGTTGTGTTTGCACCAGTGTTTGCTGTGCTTGCATCATCGTTTGCTGTGTTCGCACCAGTGTTTGCTGAGTTTGCATCATCCTTTCCTCAATAGCTTTTAGCGAAACTCTATAAAAGTGAGCTAGCGAAACTCCAGGCCACAGGTGTGTGAGACTCACGACGTTAGCCCTCGATCTCAGTTATATTTTTCTTTTTGATTGTTAGACAATAGATGCAGGAGTATCAAATGAATCTATTGGCACGCGAAACATGCGTCGTGTTTGATGGGTGTTTGTTTTTTGTGGCGACCACAGTTACCGAACAGGAAAATGACTCCAGGATGAATCAGGAAACCTTTGCGAGTTCGATTCGTACTATTGAGGAAAGGATGGTGCAAACTCAGCAAACACTGGTGCAAACACAGCAAACGATGATGCAAACACAGCAAACACTGGTGCAAACACAAGAAAACCAGTGGCTTCGGTGGCAAATTTCCATCCTAACTAGCGCGCCTCAAGGAACACCGGTTTCCTTCCATCGGGTTTTGCGAAGGTGCGGAGTCGTGGAGAGGCGGAGTCTGTGGTTGTGCAGGAATGTGGCGCCAACATTAACTCGTGCACGGTGGATGGGCACACTGCTCTGCACTACGCTTCTCTGACTGGCAATGTGGCGGCTATCAGTGCGCTCCTGCCCGCACTTAGAATGTGTGAGAGCTGTAAATGGGGTGCACATTTTGACATCAGTTTTTGCGTTGCTTGGCGCTGATTTCTCACCAATCCGCTCAAATTGGAAGAAAGTGAGGCACGTACACACGTGCTGGGCGCAGTGCATGCGAATGCGCCTTGCGGTCGAGAGTGGGGAGAGCAGAATTAAGGGCTGGGAGTACTGGAATTAGCCTGACCGCCCTGATTGAGTGGGTGTCTCAGTCGCTCCTCACCTATCCCCTAATCCTCCTAAGCTGTCATGGCCAGCTTGCCACATAGACACTGCCAGGTCCGACCCACTGATCAAATGCATCGATTCAGGGCTTACTGGTGATCGCATATCTATCGCTAAACAGCTATGAGCAGTCTTGGCACCTCACCCTAGAGATACTTTATCGCTATTTTTCAGTCGGCTGTGGACCCATTAGTTGCGGCTCCCATAGGTATGCTTGGCTAAAGATGTACGCTCGGCGATCAGAGGAGCAGGGTTTCGACCGATGTATTAGGCTTCTGCCGTGGATTTTTATTGGCGACTGAGACATTTGATAGATTTTATCTTGATATAGCGCCCGCAGAGGGCAGGTTGACAACGTGGGGATGAACGGCGGCCTGTGTCCGCAGGTTTACTGGCAGATTTGGGAGCTGATCTGTCTGCTGTGGATAACATGGGCCGGAATGCAGTTCACTGCGCTGCTGCCAAAGGTGCTCGAGCTACAGAGAAGCATCCAGAAGTCTATGCATGTCAAACATATATCAGTTGGCGGCGTGTGAACATTCCAGTGCCATCAATCTACTGTTGGGACGCGAGTGTAAGCAACCACCAGTGGCGAATGCGCGGCCTGTTTCTTGCTAATCTCGTTTCGAATGCAATTTGATTCACAGGACAAGTAGCTGCTGTTCAACTGCTGCTGGATTTTGGAGTGGATCTAGATGAGCATACTGGCGTCACGGCATCATACCCGCCAAGGTAAACTTATCATTTGGCGGGCTTGAGAGTGTGAGCAAATAGCTTCAATGCAAGGAATTTGAGTGAAGGAAGAAGGGCATTCACCTGATCAGAGCGACCGCTACAAAGACGATTCTCCTTATGAAGTGTGCTGCTTTCTATCTCCTGAAAAAGAAAATAAGACGATTGGTGGTGATATGTATTGTGGAGCACAGGAGTCAAAAGAAAAAGTCATCTAAGAAGCCAAGAGATCAGCAGCCAGCAAGACTGGAATGAGTGGGGTGTGCATAGCATGTGGTGTGTGTCCATGCTATGTATGGATATTCAACCTCGACCATTAGCCTAATGTAGTGTTCTAATGTATGAGAGAATGCCGCTGAACAAGCGATGCAGATGTGTTGCATTAATGTTTTTGAAATTGGCGTGTATGTCAATTTCAGTTGAAATTTGTACGTCACTGCTTAAGAGTATATCTGACATGCTTTCGCACTTCACGGTATGGTAATGGAGGTTTAGCTGAACGAAAACCTTTCCGCATTCTAATCCTTGAGATTGTGGTGATTTACACATGTGTTTTAAGTATATGGGAGGTGTTCTTGCATTGCAACGAGATGATATATATATATATATAGATAGATAGATTGGGCAGCCAGAATTCCATTGAGTTCATACGGGTAACGGAAACAGCGCTGGATCTCTTTAGTGAAGAACGGGTTTGCACAGTTTATTCATGTGCGACTGGACATACGCATACAATAATACCTTAGTTTCCATGACCACGTACGGCCGCACAAAAGGTATTGATTTCGGGTACATGCATCAAATTACCATAGAGGAAAGAGAACGTCACGTCTGGTGAAGCGGATTAGAGTCTTGATTATAATCCCATCGATTTGGTAAGTTCAGTCGAATGAAGCAAACTATGAGAAATATTCAAAGTCATGCATCGTGCGAAGAAGTTTACATATGCATCGCTCTCTCCCTTGGATCTCTCCACTTGACCTCATCGGCGCTCCTGATAAAACTCCTTGATGCGGCCTGCGTGTAGGCGAGGCACAAAAAGTCTTCCTTGCCAAGTAGGCGCTCCGTATGGCACATACCATGTCTACATTATATTGATTTCAAAATCAAATTCTTATTTTGCCCCAACACATCTTAAATCGTGGTTTAAAGTGTGGTGTTGGTGCAGACACAACGCATCGTATTTCTTGTCCACTTCTCGATTTCGCGGAAACTTCGCGACAGGGTATTCAGACATGCATTGCGGCCCAGTTTCGAAGACGACGATGGCACGGGTGCCACTGACATCAAGCATGACACTGATACTGCCGGTCCGAAGTGGGAGTATGACACGCCTGGTGAATATGACACTGAGGATGACGTCAGCGAGTTCGATGACCTGGTAGCTGACGATGCTGATGAACAGGCTGAAGCTCGGAGGTTGAAGAGACAGGGATTGCAATTGATCATAGTTTCACTCTTATTCCAGTGTTTCCATTTCAAAGCCGTGCGTATAACCCAATTTCGTCCACAACTATAGTCGTCCTTTTGTTGGCCTAGCTCAGAGACCTGCAATGTCCATGTGGTTCCTCCTACTGTTGCATGATTCCTGCCCGCCCAGGAGTTAAATGCAACCTTAACCCTTTCCATTGTTTCTGCCTCCGCCTCCATTCCGAAGGGATCATACAGGTATATGTCCAGGCTTTTAGCAGAAGAGATCCTTATCACGACTAGTCTCCAGTGTGAATTGTCACATATGCCGAATTGAGTCCTGCCATTTTTACCTAGGAGCTTCCTGATGGTGTTAGTAATTGCAGGCGGTGTTCCATCTCTTGCATTCAATTGTTTGAAAAGGTCATCGTGGCTTATTGGGGGCAGTGAGCATCTGTCCTGAGACCACATGATTCCGTCTAATTCCTCCGATGTAGTCCAATTTTGCTCTGGGTCTTCAGATAAAGCCCCCCATGTCCCACATTCAGAGGAGCTGCTCTTGCCCCTTCCCCCTCCTTTTAAGCTCTGATCGTGACTGTTATGTTTGGTTATCCGTGTGTTGCTTTTTAAGGCGTTGCCCCATTCACTCATCCTGGAGGGGAGGCTTGGTTGAGTTTGTGTGTGGTTCAATAAATTGCCATCGGTTTTGCTGGTCCCAAGTGTGTTGCACGCTTTCTGTTTGTGCTCCATTCTAATCTTCTGTACACATTTTTTGTCTTTAATTTGCCGACCCGGAGTTTTCCCTGCCTTTCAGCCGAGCGTGCCTGTTTTACCGGTGTGTGAATGTGATTTCTAGAGTGATCAGTATTTTTCCGTAACATGGGTTTCTTAACCAGTTTCCTGTAAACCAGACTATACTCCAATCCTATGGCCAGTGTGTTCCTCTTCCCAAGGAGTCGTTCCTCCATGTCTGTTGGGGTTATTCGTAGCAGCGATCTACCCCTCATATGGGCCCATCTGGTGGTTGCTCTAGGACCCTGACGAATGAAATCAGACTTGCCAGACTTTCTTTTAAGAACAATATTGTTCAATAAGTGAAGTGTTAGTGCCATCAAACCATCTGCCCGTCTTGGTTTCTGCAGAGGTCACCCGTTAATGCCTTCCCCTTTGAACCTTTCAGACATTATTATTTATCCGCGATCACTCTTTTTAATGTACACAGGATTTTATATAAACATTCAGGAGGAGGAGGAGGATGCAACATGGAGCACGCGGAGCTTTTCGAGCTATTGGCTGCATTATTATTTATCCGCGATCATTTTGATTATTTTCTTGAACGGTTTAGATGGTTCAATTACAGTCCCGAATTCTGATATTCAGACACGGCAGTTTAGTGCGCCACGTCGACAGTAGACATGTCGGCTGTCTGATATTTCAGACTTCTACACGCCAACAGCAGGGATGGAATATGGATACGGTAGGAATTATTTGCTTTAGGTACCTCATACTTAATATTTTGTGTTTTGGGGACCAATTTCAGCCGTACTAATTCGTTTGATCGCACTGTAAAAAAATGTGAACCCTCGCCACGTACCGTATACATGCCATGCTGGAATTCTCTATTTTGAGTCGTCTCGTCAGGGCACTGTCGCGACAAACCGCAGCGGGGAGCATGCCTCGTATCCCGACAATGTCCCGATATTTGCAAGTCCGGTACGTGACATGCGTCGGATGCTT
Source organism: Cymbomonas tetramitiformis (assembly GCA_001247695.2). NCBI lineage: Eukaryota > Viridiplantae > Chlorophyta > Pyramimonadophyceae > Pyramimonadales > Pyramimonadaceae > Cymbomonas > Cymbomonas tetramitiformis. The sequence goes on from LGRX02000964.1 coordinate 26,816, forward strand.
TCAGGACATGTCCAGATATTGGAAACGGACCTAGATGCGTTGTGGAATAATCATTCAAATCAAATCAAGTCAATCAAGACACCGTCCTCTTTATCCACACACACACTACAAGCAAGTTTCGACCACATAAAGCAAGGTGTTGTACTCCCATTGCATGTACTGTCCGGTGCCGTATGCTTCCCCCGTTATCTTCTAATTGCATGGGTAGAGTGACCGTGCAGAGTTCACATGGAGAATTAAAGTGTAATTCACTTCCACATGTGAAAGTGTGCGCAAGTCGTGGATGGTCACTCACCAATCTACTTAACATGCAGAGATACTCTGCACTATATAGGGCGCATAGGGCGGAGGGAATATAGGGAGTGCCCTCTCAATATATGGAACACACCAAACTGACTGCACCCTACTGGAAATAGTGGTGAGCAAGTATAGGCAGAGGTATGGGCGCTGCAATATTGCAAACTCTCGGCAATTGCGTGAAAATCACAAATGGAATTCGTAGAAAAATCGCCAAACTTGCTAGGCCACGCCCATACACGCTGTAGTGGCATTACTCAGTGGTTAAAGTTATTGCATACAGTGTTGTCCATACAGCTCCTATCATGAGAAACAGGTGTTATCAATGTGGGCTGTCAGTTCTCGTCTTCTGCCTCAGCGACCACTTCCTGCCCGGCTTGCAGGGCACTTTCACCACGCTCCGCTAGAAACTGGTCCAATAGAGCATCCTCATCTGCAGGGCCAGCATATACCCAAAATCAAACAGCAGTGGTGCAAGGCTTGTCAGCGGGATAGCCCACAGGGCTTGAGTCACCCAGCTGCAGGGGAGCTTAGTAAGATTTGGAATTCCTTGAAAGGATGGCGCAACAAAAAACACTTGAATCAGGGGTGTCGTTTGATTAGAGTTCCCATGAAAGCACACGACAAGAGGAAAGCTGTTCTGAGTGCACACCCATGCCTTCATCCATTTCATAGTCATCGAAATCATCCTCGTCATCCTCACCCTGTAATAACCCCGCCAAGCGTATCTCAAGCAGTACGCACGATGTTCTGCTGCTCGCCCCCCTCACTGACGAGGCAGTGCGCACGATGTTCTGCTGCTCGCCTCCCTCACTGACGAGGCAGTGAAGACCTGGGTGCCACCTAACAGCCAAGCTGCTCACCTCGTTATAGTTTTCTCGCTGCAACTCTCTATTCTCAAAGTATTGCTTTCCGTTCATCTTACTTTTCCTCTCCAATTCGGCACTTGTCTGAAGCCTGCATATCACCAAAGACAAAACTTCCAGTGCTCAGTTGGTACAGCCACAATGGATCCTCTTTGGCCAATCCCATTCAGCTTTTTGTATATAAATAATACACGCATCCCCGTTGTAACACGCGCAAATCTTTACTCCCGAAACACCATAGTGACCGCTTTATTAGACGCACGAAGTCCCTCGCCTCGCCGACACGTGCGGGGCTGCAGGTATTGCAGGGTAGATCTGCCGAGACACCAGCAGTCCGGAGGAGTTTTGGGACCTACTTGGCTTTATGAAGAGCAACCTCCGCGCGAAATCGATCGAACCACGCAGTCCAAGAAACTGGCGTGACCGGGGTACCTGCGCAGGGCTCGAGCCACCCAGCGAGGCAGCTCAGGGAGGGATCACAGAACCAGAAAGCTGGGGCCCACGAAAGGCGATAGAGTCGTGAGCACGCGCCTTGCTTACGCTTGGCCTCAAGCGCCTTTTGTTCCCTCTCCTCTCGCGCGGAAGGCGTGTCATTTTCATCGATCTCCCCTTCATCATCACGCTTGCCTTGCACTATCTCTCGGAACCTGTCATCGTTCTCCCCTTCATCATCAAGCTTGCCATGCACTACCTCCCGGAACCGGTGAAATATCCTCTCTGCTGCACAAGCGAACAAGAATGCCGTCGTGAACTACCCTGCCGGGCAACCAACACGTGATGGTGGCCAGGGTCAGCCTCGAGTACGATGGGCCACCGCCGCACTGCCGCTCAAGGACACTCAGGGCACTGCTTCCCTTGCTCGTCATTGCAGCCGTGCACGGACAGCAAGACGAGTGATCACGGGTTCCGACAGCGTGGGCAGTGCTATCGCCATCAAAAGTATGTCTCAGGAAACACGTAGCAGCTACACGGGCAGATAGTACATCTCACTGTCGTTGTCAGAAAAGGTAGGTGAGCCAACACGGTCGCGGGAGCTTTCAGCTATATAAGACGTCGCTATTTGCAGAGCACCGTTGCACCTCACTAATCGCATAGCAGGTAGAGTCAAATACAACACAGCAGAGAGGAGCACACAACATGTGTGGGTCCCTCAAAGATGTCCGTCGCTGTCAGGCAGCAAGCAAACTTAGGCTATCTGTAACGCACCATTCCTTGCAGGCGATCGCCAGGTTGTATATCATCGCCATGCCCAAGCTTTCCTTTGCCTCGGCTTCAACTTTGCGCTGCGTTCCCCTCACCCACACAGCCCCTTTAAGTGCCGTTGGACCTTTCTTTCAATAAGCTCCGCCTGGCAGTAACCACACTCAAGGATCTTCCCCGCCTTCCTGCTGTTCTTCTGTATGGCAGAGCAGTTAGGGTACACCCCGGAACCCTCGATGCCATCCAATACCACGACAATGCACAGGATTCATGCAGGTTAGTACAATGTTACCTCCCGCAGCATGCACCAACCAACAGCCTCAGCGACGAGATAATAGCCGTAGTTATTCTGTAATTATGCAACTGACGGGCTGCGGCGCCCCGTTTCACCTCCTATGACTTTCGATCCTCCACCACCCTGGAGAACTGCAGCCAAGCTTTCTCACTGCGCATGGTCCAGATCTACTCATGGAAGGATTACTCTTGGTGTATAAAAGCTGCACCGTTCCTTAGAAAGTGACATCCCGATGCATTAAGCGATTGGGACCCAGCACTGAGGCGGGCGGCACCTGCATCAAGGCGATGTCGCTATCTCGCACACCGCGAAGGCTGCCCAAGCCCCACAAGCAAACCCTTTCACGTTCACCCCACGAGGCTGCTCACGGCCCAAGATACAAACCGCTTCACGCTCCCTGCCCCCGAGGCTGCTCCAGCCCAACCAAGGTACGTCCCTTTCCCCTCCCTCACCCCCGAGGCTGCTCCAGTCTCTACGAAAGGGGGCCAAGCGGCCCACTCCAAGAGAAGCCAAGAGTCGGGGGTAGATGGACGCTCGGGGAGCTGATAAGACGTGCAAGCCTAAAGAACGGGAGAGACACGCGAGCCCTCGGCTGGCTTCCATGATATCACCGAGCATCTGTCTGGCTCGGTGTGAGCTCCGCAGTGCAAGATCCTACGCCGAAACCGCGCAGCACGGGTCCCCAGGTGCGGTAGGAAAGATAGCGGCCGACGTTTGCTCTCAGGCGGCTTGGTCCAAAGCCTTAGATACGGCGGCGCACAAGACAGTCCACTGTGCGGTCACAAGGCCAAAAAGCGGCGGTGAGCTTCGGACAAGGAGCGGTGCAACGGAGATTACTCGGAAAACGAGAGGTGAGGGTCAGGCACTCAGGAAGATGGTGCACCTGCGTACACGCAAGAGAGGGGGCTCCTCGGGGTACTTCGGAGTGTGCGCGAACACAAGCTCAATTCGAACTGCAAAATCAAAAGCAGCCACGAGATCAACACTGCGTCGTTGCAGTTTTTGACACAGGTCGATTCAGCTTCACGATCCCGGTTATGTTGCACAGTTTTCGATGCTGTCACGAGGGAGCATGATCCAGGAAAACGGTGACACGGCACCCGGTCCATTTGCCGAGTGCGCAGACAGGAAACGGGCATAGGACGGCCAAGATATAAGCAACAAGCTATATTCTCCTCAAGAGAAAACTGCACTCCGGGAGGGCCGCAGCTTCGGATTAGTTGAACTCTCCTGTTGCTGGCTTCCTTGAGCTTTCTTCTCAGGCCGAAAGCCTCTTCGAAGGCGTGCTACAACATAAAAAGGGTGCGAGAAAAACCTGGAATTTCAGTGGGCTCTTCCTCGTCTGCATCTTTGGGTGCAATTGTGATTGTAAAGGTGCGGGATTCTACACCGATTCCGTCGGAACCAAGTGGGTCGTCAATCTCTGGCAAAAATACAGCCACTGAGATCAGAATCCTGGTCATTAGGTTGATAAAGCGATAACTCTGCAGGCTATTTCCTTAACTCAAGCGTAAAAGAAGGCGCTTGTGCCGGAATAAGAGCATTTCGTATTCGGAAAGCACCAGAATAGGATGGGGACCAGCGTGAGCTGAAGTTTATCTGTTGACCGGAACGGCACAAAAAACAGTTTCAGATATCTCGGATGCCAATGTTTGATGATGCACCTTTAAATTCGTCCATTAGAATCGCTTCAAGGGCATCTATCTCCTCTTGCTGCTCCTCTGCATAATCTGCCGTATAAAACCCGTACAGGGTCTGCCTTAGGGTTTCCGGTATGTGATAACTTGAAGAAGATAGCATCTACATCAACTCGCGAATATATTCAAGGAAACATGAAGGTTTGATATGACGGCGCTGCAGGTAAGAGTGAGTAACTTCCCACGACCGCCCTCTGGTATCAGAACCGGGTCTCCTACAAGGTCGATCCGCAAGTTTATCGCGGAATCAAGATGGTCGTAAGAACGAATGGTTTTCACGCAACACAGCTCGCCAGGTGCGCTCGCACCAAAATTCAATAACAGACACTTTGAAAAGATGAAAACGAAGAAAAAGGGGGGCTAGGGTTGACTACCCATCTGCGCGTGTCGAATTTGACCTGTTCAATTAGAGAAATGCTGGTCCTTCACAGAAATATCACAAAATCCTATTATCTGTATATGAATATCAGATTTTCCTATCAAACATTTTTCGTTGCGGAACCACCTGACCTGTGGATTGAATGCGTCAGGATGCGGACATCGTCGGGAACACCAACCTGAACCTTTATTTTCTTCGAGCTTGAGCGTTGAGGTGAAGATGAAGCGAAATCTAATAATCTTTCAATACTTTATTCCCCATCCTGCCGTGCGTCTCATGTCATTGTCATTGTCATTGTCATTGTCATTGTCATTGTCATTGTCATTGTCATTGTCATTGTCATTGTCATTGTCATTGTCATTGTCATTGTCATTGTCATTGTCATTGTCATTGTCATCTATATTATTAAGTCGCGTAATATGCTCTTTTTGAGCCTTCCGATTCAGAAATGCCGATCTGCCGCATCGTGTCGGCTGTCCTACTGCAGACGTCGGCTGTCCTACTCCAGATTTTGCGAGGAGCTCACAGACGCTGCTCATCTGACCAATCATATTCACAGTACTTCATTAAATTCGTAACTTTTTCATACCCGATCTTCCATTCAGGTCAGGTATTGGTTCGAAAAATTCGAGCCAATGATGTTTTAGATTCCCACCAAAAATCAGGTTATCGTCCGATTGAATCTTAGATGGTTACGGGCGTCAGATCCGGATATTTCCTGGACTCTCATCGTTAATTTTTCCTACTATCCATGAAGCAGGTTCATGGAACCTAATCCTGAATCGAGAATGCCGCGGACCCGCGTATGTAGACGGTATGAGTGTTTGACCGAGCACCCGTTCCAAATACGTTCCGCGCCTGCCAACGTTACATTCATTATTCACCAGGAGCGCCCACCCTGCACTACTACACTGCACGCAGACCTGAACTGCCTGCAACTCCAGCTTTATACTTTTCACTATTTTTCACTTTTCACTATTTTTCATTGTTTATGTGTAAACTGAAAGCGCGGTTTGTGGGCGTGTCGGAGATTGTGCAGGTTGCCCGTGAGATTCAAAGCTCCAATTTACGGTACGTTGGTTCCTAGCTCTCTGTTTTCCCGTTTCTCCTTTGCTGTTTGTACGGCTGCTTCACAAGTGGTCCCGACCGTATTTGTGAGCAATGAATGTTCTTTTGGAAGTTTTCAATTTTGCACGTTTTCTGCGGCAATTTCCGCGACTGACTCGATTTTGCAAATATGGTGTATGCCGAAACAGTTCACCGCAGTGCGCCCGCCCATACAGCCCCACTCTTTGTTGGTTTGTGCCTACTTACTTTGTGCCTGTTTTCCCCACTGACCTGGGTGTAAAAGTTTGTTATTGTATTTGAATTGCGTGCTAACCCTTTCGTCAGGTTTCGCTTTCGTTGGGGTAGGTGGCGCGTGGCAGTTCACCTCTGCGACCAACCATCCTCTACCGCCATGGTTTCCTTCGAGCCCTTGAGCTCCTTGAGCTCCCTTCGTTTTTCTCATCACAGTTTTTTATATTTGGCACGCATAGTCAACTTGAAATATTTCACGCGACTTTTTTATGCTGTTTTCAATAGTCGTGTAATATAGCATGCATGGTGTCCGGGATGTAAGCTGAATACATCCCGGATTGGGTTCGAGTCCCAACATGCCAACTGTATCGTAATGAACGATATGTCAGTGGTCGTTTTCTGAGATGTGACGAAGTATAGATGTTGTCGCAACCACGGGAGCATGGGGATCACTACACTAAACATAGTGTCAAGACATTCTTGAAAACGTGCATACCCGCGCGAACTCACACTCCCGAGCGCTCATTATATCCCCCATGGTTCAAGAGAATTGCTTACTTGATCCGAAGAATGTTGGTACCCGTGGGTTACTAACAGTCCAGGGAATAAGATACGAACCATATGCGTTCTCAATATCACGCAGATAGTTCATATCCATCAAGTCAAATAAGGGCTGCCTGCCCTTTCCGCTCAGCGACGGAAAACCAAAATGAATGTTGCGATATCATGTCTCAACACTCGACGGTCTCAACGTCTCAACCGCACGAGGAAATGTGTGTTCGCGTCTGACCGCTCCGAATCGCTGAATTGCAAATCATGATTGTCGATTCTGTCATGTTCGGCGGTTCTGGGCCGTCATCGTCATCGACATCGACATCGCGATGTACATGTCATGGCCATGGGATGGCCCATTGCAATTTGCAAAGCTTTAGTATGTGGCACGCCGGGGTTTCCCCCCCAAAGGTTCCTACGGGTAGTGACACCTGACACGTCTCAGTAGCGATTCGCCACGATGCGTGAATTCTGAATGTGAATAGGTGGAGGGAATCCATGAAGTGACACCGCTGGCGCTGCCATCTATATTTATAAAGCCGACTGGATACAATTTTACAAAAGACGTGTGTCACGGTAAAGATTGTTAGATTCAAGATAGAATATTACGAGAGGAATAGATGCACCTTCGGTGCGACAATTTTTAATTATTTTAAACATAGAATAGTCGATAGTGTCAAGTGTCTACTCCGGTATAAATCCAAAACGCGAAAGAGAGAGAGTGTTCAGTGTATGGAAAGGGGGGGGGGATCTATATTTAATTATTCCAAACCGTGACGCGAACACCCTCATACCGAATGCGGGCCCTACGGGTAGTAGCTAGTTGTCATTATCATCGTCATCGTCATCGTCATTGTCATTGTCATTGGCATTGTCATTGGCATTGGCATTGGCATTGGCATTGGCATTGGCATTGGCATTGGCATTGGCATTCCATTGGCATTGGCATTGGCATGGCATGGCATGTGTCACATGTCATATGATTTCGCATTTGATTTCAAATCTGTAGGAATCCTAATCTCAAATCTGAAAGGGTCTCTACTGTGACACTGTGTCACTCACTACTCCTACTGTGTCATGTCACCTAGTACTCAAGTACTGTATAATCTCTACTGTAATCTCAAATCTTGACGCAGAAATCGAAAATCAAAATGCACTTTAAAAAAGTTGAGAACTGGAACTCCCGGTCCGGAACCGACTGACGATGACGTGACATCAGCAGCAGCAGCAGCAGCAGCAGCAGCAAAGCGCGAATCCCAACGGGCGACACAGACGAACTTCCGATCTCACGATCGCCAGACGCTAACGATGACAGTGCCACTGCAGTCGCGTACATTTATCGCGACGCCACCCTCGCGTTATGGCATGGCATGTTGGGAAGCAAAAAGCGAAGCACTGTCGCGCACATGATCCTACGGTCAGATGGCCTAGTGGAGATCTCTTTTTGAGATCGATCCGCCTAGTATGATTAAATTCCTCAAATGTCCTCATCTGTCCAACAAAATCAAACCTGTTTTCAGCCAAATTACGTCCATTCCATAGTCGTGAGGGTGATATTTCGAGCAGGTAACCTTAGTGACCTTATTTTGATCGCGTTGAAGACCAAGTGGCAAAGATATGCAGTTCTGAAATATAGTGTCGCCAGCCATGTTCCCAAAGCTTCTGTTATTTGTGTTTGCTCTGCTATCGATTGCACACCAAGGTATCCCATGAAACTCCCTCCATCATTTGCCACAACTGCACAGCATGGCACGTTCTAGCCATGTTTTCGAGACCTGCTAGGGAATGCTATTCTGGGCAGCTCGTTTAACTCCACGTGGCGCGTTTTCAGGTCTTTCTCAATCATACTCGTTTCTCCGAGGACCACCAGAAGCTCCAATGGAGATGAGTTCCAAGAGTCGAAGCCTCGAGAGGCAGGCACTTGAAAAGTCTTATCAAACTGGCAAAATGCCGTTCGAGCAGTATCGTGAGAAAAATATCAGAACGCACTACAACTTTGCTTCCCCTCCCCCTCCAGCAAGTTCAAGTACTCCACAGCTTCGGTCAGCGACGAGCACTACCCAGACGCTATACCTTCAAACTCGAGCACCCACGGAAGAGATTCTTGAGTACAGCCGTCCCATACACATGGAGAAAATGGTGCAAGTTACTCCGGGCCGCTCATCCCCGCACTCTCAACTAAGGAATTTTGGTTAGCAGCTCAGCTTCTCAAGGCCGTCAAGTCGGCTGTAGCTTGCCATATGATCTGTCCTTCCACTGCAGTCTACAGCAGGGATATGGGACTCCTTCCACTGCAGTCTACACCAGGGATATGGGACTCCTTCCACTGCAGTCTACACCTGGATTATGGGACTCCTTCGCCTCTGCATGTCTGATAGGTGCTTTCTGTAGGGACTTGGGAAGGTTATGAGCAGCGAGCATAGGGACTTGGGAAAGTTATGTAAGATATTCAGAAGAAATTATCACTCTCACGTGAGGCGAGTGCTGCACCGCTCTCGTTATGAATGTCGGTAACATATATGCAGACGCAAGCATGAAGGCGAAAACGTGTTCCGCCAATGTTCGAGTTTAAGTTCAAGGCGCTGCCTAGACTTGCTGACATACACCTAGAAACTCGCCTATGCGATATTTGCGATGGAAGTCAACCAGGCAAAAAGAGAAATTGCACGAAAGCGATCTAGTACAGTGGCCTTTCGGATCGCTGCATCTTCTTCGCAGAATGGCTGTTGACTAGCAAGTTCCACGTTCACTCAGAAGGCCACATGTATGCAAGTACTTTTTGAAATATGTGTACGAGATAAAAAATGTTTACTATGCTTGTCGCTTATGTCTCAAGCACCTAGGATGTCTTTCAACACGGCTCAATACCTCCGCGACTTGCTCTCAGCAAAGGTCCTCTCTGGTGTAGGCTCGTGCGATCGCCAGCCAGCCTTGGGTAACACAATGTAGTTATATGTGCTATGTGGCAATGATACCAATATTTATAAATACAGCATTCCAGGGTGCACGTGGGTGAAGTATCCTGAATGTACATATTTTCAGGTGTCTTGAGCGCATCTGTCACCGATAAGAGCGCCGTGCGCGCAAAAGCATGCCATTATCAACGTGTGTCCTCTACATGTGGGAAAATTTCGTCTATGAACACACCATTTGCCGCCGACCTATAAAAAGGAACATGTATCGCTGTTTTGGTCATAATATAAATGTGTCTATACCCACAGGGTGAATTCATATCACAACCCCGACGGATCGTACCTCTCAAGAACAGGGCTATCGATCTCGGACATGAGAGACAAGAACACGCAAGCGAGACACGTGGATGAAATACTGCAGGAGTGTTGCAAAAACATGTTAAGGTGTAAAAGTAGCCTTGTTTGTGGCGGACGTAATGATAACATGAAGCAGTTCGTGTATCTAATCGCTGGATGTAGCGGGTTCGGCGTCTCGAATATGTTGGGGTTTGTAATGATGAGCGTTTTGGATGGTAACAGGTGGGCAGTCAGCCTGATGCACAAACTAGCGAGTTATGACCCTCGTCGCAGTATAACAGGTGTCTTGGTGGTCTCTTAGTGTTCCCACTCCACCACCTGCTGATAACGTTCGCCATCCAACTCCAGACTCTTCTTTTGAGATAGCTACTCTCTACAACTTACACGCGTCTCTCAAACTCGGATAAATGCTTTAAAACGAATACCCTGAGACCTTATGTAGACGGGTCGGTTAGGATTTAGGCTGGTGTTAACAGTAACGGTGTCATCATGTCATAGCAGGTCGTCGGTAATCGTACGGCTTCGGGCGGAGTCCGTAAGCTGAGTCCATATCACTGCCTACATGCTAGGATGTTAGTGGGCGCACGGTGTGGCTGTGCCAGATGATCTGCTGGGCTGCGCTGTGGTGGAGCCAGGGCTAACTCTGTTTTCCCACTTTATGGGTTCAGGCGGATTGCAGGAGCGTTGCTGGTGTGCAAGATTCATCAGGCTGACAACGATGTCGTTGTAATCGGATCGGTGGGCTGAGCTCTGCACACGACAGGGGTGCGTGTATCCGGTTTTCCGCCATACAATGATGTGCGCAGCTGCGCACGCGCTACGTGTATCAGGGCATTGTATCGGTTGCAGAATTGCTTATCGATCGATTTCGATATTTGATAATTCTAATCGATTATCGGCGATATCCGCGATACATATCGGTATCTCAAAATTATATACGAGTTCTCGTATACAACACATAACACTTTGAATTCCGAAGCGAAGCGATACCGATATATCGATTAGATGTGCGCAAAATGGATATCGATTGAGACTTGTATGCCAATATTTACCGATATATCGATATATCAGAATATCGGCACAACCGATACAATGCCTTGAGGTGTATTATTTCGTATCATTTCGCATATTATTTCGTCCAGCCCATGTGTAAGCAGTCGCTCCCACCTGCTGCATACCGCTTGTTTGTGCTACATCGTTGGTGTGCTTCGCAAGCCTGAATATACGCGCGTGACGATAAGTGCCATTATGGGTTTAGGGTTTATGGGATGGATACCGGCTCAGTTGATTTCCTTGGTCGTGTAGGCAGTGCAAACTATGTGCGATTGATGTGTCCGCGCAAATGTGCACTACTACTTCCTCAAGTAGAGCTGTGCTGACTTGCGCGTGATGTGGTTTACAGGTAGACGAGTTTTTGTCGCTTCCGCCGCAACCGAGCCTCTGCTGTTGAAAAAAAACTATAGCATGACCTGCAGCAAGCCTGTATTATTTATTAGATCAGCCGAACCTCATTTTGATTATCTCACCTGCACCTCTAACTTCTGGCTATACTTTAGGGTTTAGTTAGGGTTTAGGGTTTTATGGCCCGATGAAAATCTTGAAGCCAACATAATCATGGAACAATTGTTTGAATGTGAACTTAAACATCAAAACGTCTGCTGTTATCAGCTGTGCTTGGCCATACTACGATTCCAAAACCCACACTCTAAACATTGTGATTAAGCTTTACCTGAACGCATCAATGTCTGTTTTGATTGGTATATTGGACGTATTTGGATCAGCAGGGTGCATATTTTGTGGATGCTATTCTATGAGCTGCTCACATCGCACCCGCTTGAGGCACGACGGAGTAGGCTTCCACTACAGCAGCTGGTGGCAACTGGGAGGGTGCTGCGACAGCAAGTTCTGAAGATTGGGAGGCTGTGAGTGGCGTTTCCATATGGCTAGTGTAGTGTGAAATTGCATGCTCCTGTGACTGGGAATAGGCAGCAGCTACATCAGATGCTTGCAGTTGCGACTGCTGAGGTAGAGCGGCTTCTTGGGAAGGTACCACCACTGCCACTTGTGAATTTGGCTGAGGCACAGCAGCTTGTTGAGACAGCTGCAGCCCAATGGCTTGTTGCTGGGGCTGGGGGTGCGCTTGTTGATTTGGCTGAGGAGGGGCAGGCTGTGGTTGGTACAGGAACGTATTAGCTGGAGCTGTTGAGGCCTCTTGAGAATATGCTGGCGCCAGGCTCGCGGTCTGCGTCGGCTGGAAGGTAGATCCCAGATTTTGCTCGAAGACTCGTGCACCTGCTTCAGTGAGACAAGAACGAGAAAACCGCACAGTTTCAACCAGTGGAACCGTGCTTGCTTGAAGCGGTAAGCTTGCGTTCAGCTTTCATCACAAAGATCGCAGCAAACAAGTGACCGGAAGCAACAGACATATGCAAGATATATGTGATACCCGAAGGGGATATCGCTAAAAAGCATCATATTGAGAGCGTACCGTAACCATATCGTGTATTGCTAGCTGCACTCGTTGCTCTGTAAGCAGGAAGGGAAACTCCTCAGACATTTATACGAAGATGACACAGCCTTCCGGCCTGCCAGATTGTCTACAGAGAGTCACCACCAAGGTCAGAATGCCTTGGCACAAGGGGTGCGGCAGGCTGTATCCGACTTGCCTAGTACAGAGGAGAAAGTAGGCTGCCCTCGGCGGGTTTTCAAGGACTGAAATGTTAACAGAGAAAGGTTGTGGTCCACAGGAAAATATCGCCACTCTCACGTGGTTATTACATCTCGGTGGTGATGCACCTCACGGAAGAAGGACTCCAGTGCAACCCTGGCGCTGGGCTACTTGTGCACTCTATCCTTGGGTTTCCCAAGACTGAAATGTAAGCTTGATAATGCGTTTCGAATGGAAATTCCTTTAAACGGTAACAAGTACACGTGAAAGCGTTATTCCTGAAAACTTTAGGTTCACCGCTGCTTGCACACAGGGGGGCCGGTGTGTTGCGGTGCGGACCTGGTGACTGGTGCCGAGTGAAGATTGGATACGTTGCGGCGGACCTCCACGGCTCGCGGAGTTTCCCCGTTGCTGGGGTGATTCAGCTGCAGCGAATGTGGGGTGTGCGTGTGTGCTTGTTGTGTAAATGATGGGGATTGATCGAGCGTGAGGATCTGAGGGGCATGGGATTGCTGGCTGTAGATTTGCCTCCCAGGTATAAATTGAGTTCCGCCATTCTCAGGAATCACCACAAGTCGTGGCTTTAAATCGAGAACACGGATGAAGTCCTGCGCAGCATTCAGTATGCCGTGGTCAGCTTCGTGTATAAACAGATGAGGGGAAAACAAGCCATTTCCGTGAAGTTGCGGTGAGGCCATACAGCATTTAATGAGAGAGGGCTACTGACCTTAAAAGCAACAAACAACATGGTGCAGCCCTTAGGTTGGATTGATTTTCATCACGAGTAACCTCGCGGAATGTAGTTGTTGAAAACCCAACCGCAAACGGTTCCTCCGAGGTTGACAGGCGATGACTGATATGGTTGATAGAAAGAGAAACAAGTCTTCGCCATAGTGATGAGAACCACACTTTGCTATTACACTACGTGCGTGTGTGCAAACGCGTGCCACGTGGACGGAGACACTGTCCGAGTGTGTGAATTCGACTGCTTTACCAACGCTGGGTGTATCTGCAGAAACGTGGCGGCATACCTCCTTCTCTGGCGCCACGCGCTCCGCCGTTACACTTCCCTTACGGATCACCGCAAACGACCAGCTCGCCGGCAGACCTGGCACCGTCTGCAGCGTGGCCTGGCGAGCCTGTCTGAGGGTGGACTCGTATGGCATAGTCACTGTCTCTGCTGGCGACGCAGTGTTCCCATTCATCACCATGACAGGCACACTCAAAGTGCTGGACTCTAATTTGGGTGTCCGAGGCTTCACAGTAATCTGCGTGGTGGGGGTCACTGGGTGAGATCCCAGCGCCTCGGTGACAAGAGCTGAGCCGCGCGTATCAGAGTGCCCTTCTCCTGAGGACCAGCCACGCGCTCCCATTGAACTGAGTTTGGCGCTCATCGGGGGAGAAGGGTTCGCAGGTGAAACAAAGCCCAAACGGTTCTACACTGCTGCGTCTGGCGGTCATGGCGCTCTGTTGAACCGAAGCGACGGTACGCGGGTCGCACGTCGCACAGCGTGTCGTGAAGTGCTAGCGAAGATCCGCCTTACCGAGGATATGGCCGTCTCGGACCGAAGCGGAGGGCTCAGCCTATCCTGAAGAGCGGGAGGCAATCGCTTTTGCGCAGGGCCTTCCGCGCGGCTCCCGTGCGGCTTCCTTTGGGTGAGTACCTTTGGGGCTAGCTGAGTGCTCCGCGTTTCCCTTGGTCTGACTTGCCTGCGCACTCGCGTGGCAAGAGCTACATCTCAAATAGTCGCTTCAAAACTGAAAGCGCGCCGTGCATCAGTTGCGAGGATCAGTTGCTGTGAAACGCAAGCTGCCCCGGGAGCCCCTTAAGCCGCCTCTAGGTGTGGGCAGGAGCGCAGGAGGGCCACTCATTGTTCCAACTCACCCCTGAGAGCTTTCTCCGCTGAGTAAGAAGGAACTTTTGCTGGACAGTTGAGCGCACGCCGAGGTCCGCGAGGTCCTCGCGCTCGAGCTGCAGCAGCATAGGGCCGTCCACCAACTGCGCAGCCGAGCCCGGAGCAAGGTCACACTTAGCTGTAACAAGAGAACGTACGGGACGCTTTGCCGACGCGAGAGGTGCCTCTACTTCCAAGAGACCATGCGATGGTGTGAGAACGGCGTGCAGTGCGCACTCGCGATGGAGTAGCGAGCGGTTTCGCAAGGCCGGCGGATGTGCCCTTCCACTCAAGCATCGGTGCGATGACCTTGGCTCATTTCGCGTGGAACGCATAGCACAAGTAGCGTTTAGGCGCCGGTGCTTTCAGGTGACGCGCAACCACCCGACACAACGGGTGCCGTACGCGATGCACGAGGCGTCGAAATGCAGAGGTCAGTCACATCACGCACGGGTCCCTAGCGGTGAAGATCAGCACCTTGCAGAATGCGCGTACGTGCTGCTTGAAGCCGATTGAGCAGAGCCAAAATCCGACTTCAGTCTTGGACCACGAACCCACTTCTCCTTCAGGCGGGTCTGAGAGTGGGGCATTTGAAGGTAGTGCGTGAAGATGGTTGACCTGTCCATTTTCATGCCGCCAGGTTGCAGCCAACACTCCTTCACGTGAGTGTAACCCCGACGATTTGAGCAGGCCTAAGCGAACTGCTACTGTTTCAATAAGTGATTGATGAGGCGAAAATAAGTTAACGCCATCGTTCATGTTCAACAGAAAGGCGTTTGAAAACGTGCTCAGGGTGACGTGGTATGCTACTGTAAGCAAGGGAGCACTGGAAATGCTGGCACATGACCCCCAACTCTAGAGCGGGAACGACCTGGAGTGCATCAAGGCGCTTCAGAAAATTCTTCCTCGCGACCTGTAGGCGAAATCCCGGATAAGTGCGAAGGATGTTCGCAGCTGCAAAGCTAACTGGCTCTAATGCCCTTTACGGCCCTTTCTGCGGCCCTTTCAGTGCTCCGGGTTCGAACACGGTCCAATTGATTTCGCTCACTTTTGATAATAATGCAAATGGTGTGCTGTGACAGTGGACTCCGAATGATGGCCGGGATGAACGGACTCAGGCAAGGGTAACACTTTGAGACAAGCTGGGTACTTGGACCGCTGGTCACCTTAGATGTAACGCCCAGTTCAAAAAGCTCTTCAGAGTTCAAAGCGAGCAGGCTTTCCCCGTCCTATAGTTGTCAATTTTTCCCGGTAAGTGTCAGCAACCACACATGTCGCATATTGCTTAAGTGCAAACGCAAACCCTCATATAGGCGCGTGTGTGTGCGTGGCAAACAAAATAGCAGCCAAGTGCCTTTCCAAAGCAAAGAACCATATATTGTGTTATCTCTTTCCGATGTGGGCGTTTTATGGTAAGAATACATCAGCAGTTTAATACATCATTACTCAATATGCTTTTCAGCAACACTGCGTGCAAGCGGGGAATTACGATTCCAGCATTAGCGAAGTGAGCTGCGAGCTTTTTCTCCCCGAAGGACACCAGCCAGTGATACACCTGAAGAAAGAAGTAAAAAATAGCCTTTAGCGTTGCGTTCCGAGTTGCGTACTTCCGAAAAGGATGAAAACGGCGCCTCACCTCAGCAACTCCCCACTCGTGTGGGGGTTTCTGTTTGGGCTTGCTCTCGGGTGGTTTACTATCTGCCCGTGTAGGTGCCACAGGGGCCGGGCGAGATGGTGAGCTACCCATCGAAATTTTCCTCTTCTGAATTTCAAAAAATACTCCCAGTCGTGGGTTTGTTCATTTCACAAAACTTTGATGTTCCCAAGGCTTGCTGACTTCTACAGGAAAAGAATGGCCGTACGAGGGTCTTTCGTAAGCCCGTGTATACACTCGTAAACAACCGATTTCAGGTATATTCTTTATATCTCGCTGTTGGTTCAGGAATATATCTCACTCATCAATATCGATACCTCAATTTAGTATGTTTCAAGAGAAGTGACACACCGTAAAGAAAAATGTATATTTTAATACCCTTTAATATCCCTCTGCTCTTTATGTTTTTATACGTGATGATAATGATTAACGATACGGCTTGTACAAGTGACATAGTATCAAGTATGACTGGCGACTACAATCGTGAAATAAACGAGCAGCGACTAAAAAAGAATTAAATACCCCCCGACTAATTGAATACGCAATTATTGACCCGTACTGTATTCATACTGATGAGATAGACACCAGGTCATGACATGACATGACATGACATGTCATGTCAGTGTGAGTGTCATGTCATGTCCTGTCCGTGTCCTGTCATGTCATGTCATGTTATGTCATGTTATATCGATCCGGAATTCTTCGACTCTAGCCCTAAGTAACTAAGGTTTTACAGGCCGTTTCATGAACCAGCCACAAGCCAGCAAACGTAGTCATCTACACACCCCATATCAATATGCATGTGCTTGCTCGGTTAACTTACAGTATAATGCAGTGCTCTGTTTGATTAATGGGAAATTATACAGAATTCTAGTGTCTTAGCGTCAACTATGACTGCATTCTTACTGTTTTCGTCAAGGGCATGGAATGGCTCAAGGGCATGGAATGGCATGCTCATTTTTGCGTTGCTGCTGCTGTGGTATCCGTGGTGGTGTTTCGGTACAAATTTTGAAGAATCTGATGCCTATACTACTTGTCTTGACGCACCGGAGGACTGCGAAGAGCTGTGCGTCATCTCTCCAACTTTGCCTACCCAGTCCTCAACCCTTTACGCGAGAACTACACAGCGTAGCAACAAAGCTCCATGCCAGAGCGGCGACTCGGTATCTCAGGGGTGCCGACCTGGGCATAGCGTATTCTGAAGGGATCGACAGGATGAGGGGCTTGGCGCTGAATGCTTTCGGCTGAGGAACTGACGAGAATCAATTTAGGCACATCTTCCTTTCAAGCGTGGAGCTGACGAGGTTTAGGGTTTGGCGCAGAGTGATTTCCGGGGAGGAGCTGACGGGGACCTTGCCAACGGAGCTGGGTACGCTCGCAGCGATGACGAGTTTTGACGTTAGTTTCAACTCTCTCGACGGTACCATGCCGACAGAGCTGGGTTCGGCGACAGCGTTAACGAACTTGCGAGTGCGCTCGAACAGCTTGAGAGGCAAGCTACCCACCGAGCTCGGGCAGCTCACAGAGTGCAGCAGCGCATACCTCTACAAAAACAAGTTTACAGGCACTGTGCCCACGGAGCTGGGCAACATCCCTACCTTGAGTGCCTTGCGTCTTTACACCAACAGCCTCACGGGCTGGGTGCCCACGGAGCTCGGGCGTCTCCAGGCAACAGTTGATTTCCAACTGCAGGAAAACAGCCTTGCAGGCCCAATGCCGACGGAGCTAGGGCAGCTGACCCGAGGCACGCGCATGTACGTGCACCAAAACGCATTCACAAGCGCGCTTCCGACAGAGCTTGGAGAGCTCACCAAGCTAAAATATGTTGGCGCGTACAAGAACAGCTTCACAGGGCGCCTACCTACAGAGTTGGGGCATCTGACGGCGGTGTCAAGCCTGCAAGTTCACGAAAACAACCTGCAGGGGGCGCTGCCCACCGAGCTGGGACAGCTCTCTAAGGCGACACGTCTGGCCTGTGGTTCAAATAGTCTGACAGGAACACTGCCTTTTGAGATCGGCGGACTGACGTCGCTGGAAATTTTGGAACTACAAGGGAACTTATTAGAAGGCGTTCTCTACACGCAGCTTGGATCTTTCACACGCCTAGAGCGCATTAACCTTGCGTCTAACAGTCTAGAGGGGTCGCTGCCCACGGAGCTGGGGCAGCTGGCAGCCACAGAAGTGCACCTCCATAACAACAGTTTGACGGGTACCGTGCCTACGACTTTGGGACACCTCACATCCTTGGCACTCTTATCGTGCGGCTTTAACCTGCTGACGGGTACTGTTCCCAGTGAGTTGGGTAGCCTCGCGGCGTTAAGCTCGCTTGGCTTGAGCGATAATGCCTTCAGGGCCACAATCCCAACGGAGCTCGGAAACCTCATCAGCATGAAAGCGCTATACCTCGACTCAAACAGCGTCACGGGCACTCTGCCGACCGAGCTCGGGAGCCTTGGGGCCATGACCGATCTGCATCTGCATCTCAACAGCCTGTTGGGAAGCGTGCCTACGGAGCTCGGGAACTTGTTGTATGCGAAGGAGATGCTGCTGCAGGAGAACTGTCTGACAGGCGTGGTGCCCACGGAGCTCGCATCGCTGAGCCTTATGGAGCTGATGGATCACTCTTCCAATCGTCTGACGGGCACACTGCCCACAGGGCTGGGCCAGCTTGCAGCAACCACACACTTGCTTTTCTCTTACAACAGCCTGATGGGTACCGTTCCGACGGAGCTGGGAGCGCTCACCGTGATGAGTGAGATGGGGCTGCGAAACAATAGCTTCTCGGGCACGCTGCCCGAGGAGCTTGGACAACTGACTGGCATGACTCTGCTCGAGGTTGCGTATAACAGCTTACTTTGTGGTATAATACCCAGCGGGGTTGATGTAAGTAGCATCGTGGGAACCGCCTTGAACGAAGAGTGTCCAGCACCACCTCCATCTCCTGGACTACCGCCGCCCCCTCCCCACCCCCAAGGCCCACGACATCGCCGACTGCGGGCCCCACGGTCTCGCCGAGTGCGTCACCGACTGCGGGGCCTACTGCCTCGCCGACCGTGTCACCGACTGCGGGCCCCACGGTCTCGCCGAGTGGGTCACCGACTGCGGGCCCCACGGTCTCGCCGACTGCGTCGCCGACTGCGAGCCCTACTGCCTCGCCGAGTGCGTCACCGACTGCGGGCCCCACGGTCTCACCGAGTGGGTCACCGACTGCGAGCCCCACGGTCTCACCGAGTGGGTCACCGACTGCGAGCCCCACGGTCGCGCCGAGCGCGTCACCGACTGCGAGCCCCACGGTCTCGCCGAGTGGGTCACCGACTGCCAGCCCTACTGCCTCGCCGAGTGCGTCACCGACTGCGAGCCCCACGGTCTCGCCGAGTGGGTCACCGACTGCGGGCCCCACGGTCGCGCCGAGTGCGTCACCGACTGCGGGCCCCACGGTCTCGCCGAGTGCGTCACCGACTGCGAGCCCTACTGCCTCGCCGAGTGCGTCACCGACTGCGAGCCCCACGGTCGCGCCGAGTGCGTCGCCGACTGCGGGCCCCACGGTCGCGCCGAGTGCGTCACCATCCTTGCCACCCACAGGTTTTCCAACCATGTCACCCAGTAGATCACCTACAAAGGCTCCGACTACATCTCCAACTTTGTTGCCGTCAGAATCGCCAACAGCACCACCAAGTGGGTCGCCCACTGCTGCGCCATCCATGTCACCCACAACACTGCCAACTGCTCCACCTACATCATCGCCTACACAGGTACCGACAAGGTCGCCGACTGGGCTACCAACCGGGTCGCCGACGGGATCACCCACAGGATCTCCGAGCTCGAGCCCCACCAGCACTCCAAGTGCATCACCGACAACGATCCACCCCACAACAGCTCAGCCAACAACGGCGAATCCAAGCGGAGTGCCGACGGCAAGTCCGTCTGAATCACCGACGGGATCGCCCAGCTCACCGCCCACAGCGTCACCGACGGGCTCGCCGACGACATCCCCGAGTGCAAGCCCTACCGCCTCACCGACCTGGACACCGATGACAGCTCCCCCGACATCGATACACCCGACAACGGCGAATCCAAGCGGAGTGCCGACAGCAAGTCCGTCTGAATCACCGACGGGATCGCCCAGCTCACCGCCCACGGCGTCACCGAGTGGCTCGCCGACGACATCCCCGAGTGCAAGCCCTACCGCCTCACCGAGCGGGACACCGATGACAGCTCCCCCGACATCGATATACCCGACAACGGCGAATCCAAGCGGAGTGCCGACGGCAAGTCCGTCTGAATCACCGACGGGATCGCCCATCTCACCGCCCACAGCGTCACCGACGGGCTCGCCGACGACATCCCCGAGTGCAAGCCCTACCGCCTCACCGAGCGGGACACCGATGACAGCTCCCCCGACATCGATACACCCGACAACGGCGAATCCAAGCGGAGTGCCGACGGCAAGTCCGTCTGAATCACCGACGGGATCGCCCAGCTCACCGCCCACAGCGTCACCGACGGGCTCGCCGACGACATCCCCGAGTGCAAGCCCTACCGCCTCACCGAGCGGGACACCGATGACAGCTCCCCCGACATCGATACACCCGACAACGGCGAATCCAAGCGGAGTGCCGACGGCAAGTCCGTCTGAATCACCGACGGGATCGCCCAGCTCACCGCCCACAGCGTCACCGACGGGCTCGCCGACGACATCCCCGAGTGCAAGCCCTACCGCCTCACCGAGCGGGACACCGATGACAGCTCCCCCGACATCGATACACCCGACAACGGCGAATCCAAGCGGAGTGCCGACGGCAAGTCCGTCTGAATCACCGACGGGATCGCCCAGCTCACCGCCCACAGCGTCACCGACGGGCTCGCCGACGACATCCCCGAGTGCAAGCCCTACCGCCTCACCGAGCGGGACACCGATGACAGCTCCCCCGACATCGATACACCCAACAACGGCGAATCCAAGCGGAGTGCCGACGGCAAGTCCGTCTGAATCACCGACGGGATCGCCCAGCTCACCGCCCACAGCGTCACCGATTGGCTCGCCGACGACATCCCCGAGTGCAAGCCCTACCGCCTCACCGAGCGGGACACCGATGACAGCTCCCCCGACATCGATACACCCGACAACGGCGAATCCAAGCGGAGTGCCGACAGCAAGTCCGTCTGAATCACCGACGGGATCGCCCAGCTCACCGCCCACGGCGTCACCGAGTGGCTCGCCGACGACATCCCCGAGTGCAAGCCCTACCGCCTCACCGAGCGGGACACCGATGACAGCTCCCCCGACATCGATATACCCGACAACGGCGAATCCAAGCGGAGTGCCGACGGCAAGTCCGTCTGAATCACCGACGGGATCGCCCAGCTCACCGCCCACAGCGTCACCGACGGGCTCGCCGACGACATCCCCGAGTGCAAGCCCTACCGCCTCACCGAGCTGGACACCGATGACAGCTCCCCCGACATCGATACACCCAACAACGGCAAATCCAAGCGGAGTGCCGACAGCAAGTCCGTCTGAATCACCGACGGGATCGCCCAGCTCACCGCCCACGGCGTCACCGAGTGGCTCGCCGACGACATCCCCGAGTGCAAGCCCAACGATCTTACCAAATTTGTCACCACCGTCACCTTCATTTCCACCTTCACCGTCGTCTCATCTGACACAGTCCTTTTATCTCCAGCCCACTGCGGTGCGCAGTCCCCCAAGTTCCCATGACGCGGGAGTCATGCGCTTCTACTTATATATGCTCGCTTCCTGGAGGCTGCAATGCTGTGCCACAGCTTCAGGCCGCTCTTTCATAAGAGTCTCGTCACAGTCGGGTACGGTGATGCCCTGGTCTAATCGGGTGTGGATGGGATGGCGGGTGGCAGTGGGACGTCTGTACGGAAGTGTGCGATGGAGGCGTGGAGCGCCGCTCGATGACTTGCCAGGGCTCGTATGGCGGTCTCGCCCACCTGCGGGAGTGCCTCGGCGAAGCCGAGGGTGCGCGCGAGGTGTGGGGGGAGTTACCCCCCTTTGCGCTGTCCGCCACATGCCCAAACCAGACGGTGTGCGGCAACTACTCGTATCGTGCGGGAGACTGGGGCGCGTGCAGCGCGGCGTGTGGCGGCGGGTTCTCCACGCGTGATGTGGAGTGCAGGGAGACCGGCAGTGAGGTCAAGGCCACGAACGCGTCCTTCTGCGCGGGCGAGGTGCGTGATATGTACGGGGCGAAGGAGCGCTTCAACCTGCATTTCGTCTTGAGTTAGCTTTAAGTGGATGGTGCGATTACCGAATGCCCCATGCCAGAAGCGCATACGGCTCAACAGGTTGGTAGAGCATGAGACACATGTGCGTCACTTGAACGTGTGACAGGCAAGAGGTGTGAAGCACGGGACGGGCGTGACTGCGCTGCTCGCTGCTCGCGTGCGGGTGTCGTTGCGTGTCCGCTGACTTTGTAACCCTGGGACCAACTATTGTTGGGCGATGATCGGTCACATCGTGTCATCTTTCCATGCTGCCTTGCATGTGGGTTGGGAATATGTATGAGTTTGTGGTATCTTGCCACGGCCCCGCCCTGCTCTTGATTTGCTTGTCACATCCACTGGGATGATGGTGGGCTGGCTTTTGCTGGCCGATCTCATGCCGTTCAGTGTGTCGTTGCGTGACACTTGTTGGGCGATGATCGGTCACATCGTATCATCTTTCCATGCTGCATTGCATCTGGGTTGGGAATATGTATGAATTGGTGGTATCGTGTCACGGCCCCGCCCTGCTCCTGATTTGCTTGTCACATCCACTGGGATGATGGTGGGCTGGCGTTTGTCGGCTGATCTCATGCCATTCAGTGTGTCATTGCGTGATTGTGTGTGGGAGGGGCGCCGCTTGCGATTGGCCGCTGTGCTTATCTGCTCTGCTGAAGCACTTCCCCCTCCCGGGCACCCCACATGTGAGGAGCGTCCCACGTCTGCGGGCGCTTGCTCTCAGGATCTCTCCCCTCTGCGGAGGTACTATACTCGATGACGTGCCTTGTGACCGGCCCTGGGGGGTGCAGAAGGAGCCACCGGCGTCGCGGCTGTGCAACACACACGTGTGTGACGCAGATCGCTTCTACTGGGCGGCGGGCGCCTGGGGCAACTGCAGCTCCGCCACGTCAGCTGATTCAGATGTAGGCTCTGGGAGATCTGAGGTGCGGCAGCGCGAGGTGACGTGCATGAGAGCCAATGGGACGCTCGCGCCGACGGTGGAGTTCTGCAACGCTTCGAGCGCCCCGGCCAACACCACGGCGTGCGCATGGCTGATGGGCTGCCCCACCAACTGCTCCGTACGCTCGGCTACCCCTCCCACCCACCCTGGATCCTGACCTCTCTCACGTGACCACCACTTGATGCCGCTGCCCCCGTGCCCGCTCCCCCTGCCTGCTCCCCCCCTGTCTCGCTGCCCCCATCTCTGTCTCGCTGCCCTCCCATCCCACTCTCTTCCGCCCCGCACGCCTCTCCGGCCAGCCTGGCCGTCGCTTTTTGCTCGGGTCGGTTCTTTTCACTGATCCCTGTAAAAAGCTTCCGTCCGCTTAAAACCCGGAAGCTTCCCTGCCCGCTTCTGTAAAAACCCGGAAGCTTCCCCGCCCGCTTCTGTAAAAACCCGGAAGCTTCCCCGCCCGCTTCTGTAAAAACCCGGAAGCTTCCCCGCTTCTCTTCGCCTGGCCGTGGATGGCATGTGTGTCTCGCCGCTCGCAGGCTGAAAAGGCTCGAGACAATGCAAGGATCCGGCATTGCTGTCAAAGCTCGGCGCACTGAGCAGCCCCCCCCCCCCGCCTTGGAGCGCTATGCCGGTCCACTCCTAGAGCACCCAATTTCCACCTACCCACCCCCAATATTGCGCTCCAAGTATCTCTCGCGGCCCACCCCCTCGACTGCGGTGCATGTGGTCAGCCATAAAAGGCACGTGGCTGTGCTGATGCTGCTGAAGTGCCAGTGGGGCTTACAGTCCAGCGAGGCTGATGGGTGTGTTGAAGAGAGAGGACTGGGAGGGGCGGGGGTGGGGATGAGGCAGGACCACGGCGAATGCAGCGACGGCGTGTGTGCGTGCACGGAGGGATACACTGGTAGGGCACCGGTGCCCATCACCTCGGGAGGCGCCACGTGCCACCTGTGCATTGGGATGCGACTGCTGATGGCGGTGTGGCCCCTGGCTGTCGCTCAGGAGGGCGGCGGGGGGCGGGGACACGGGATTGCCAGGCACGTTCTGCTCAGTTCCGCCCAATTGTTCGGGAGTGCTCACTGCCACAGGGGAGTGCTGCAGCTTGCTATCGTCCTCGGGTGCGGCACCGCACTGCCCTCCTCCCGCCGTGTGCTCCGCCCACGCTGCGCCGCACTCTGCCGCCAGATGCTCCATCGGGTGGTCCCGGGGGCTCCCTGGGGTGCAGCCCGCGTGGCGGGTATGATCGTTGTCATTGGCTCGGGGCACATCCCAGGCTGGATGACGCCAACGCAGGTTGGGTGCCTCGCTGGTGTGCGCTTCTCTGGGATCTCTGGCGGGCGCCACTCGGATGCGGCATCGTGCGGTCTGGGATCTCTGGCGGCCACTCGGATGCGGTATCGTGCGGTGGTCCCTGAGGCGCATTGCCGCGCCGCTGCCACGTGCCCGAAGTGCTTGCTGGCAGATGGACACCTCGTAGCCAGGCCCAACGCAGTTAACATGCGTGACTGGTCATCAGTGCGAAGGGGGTGGGGGTCGTGGTTTGATCTTACAGGGGCATGCTGCGCTCGGGAGGGGGCGGCGCGAGACGCTGCCGGAGAGTGCTGCGAGAGTGGGGTACTGGACGTTTGCGGGGTGTGCGACGGTGATGCGGTCACCGTGGACGTGTTCGGGGAGTGCTGCGGAGAGCTCGACGCAGGAGGGCAGTGCTGCAACTCCGGTCGGCTGGACGATTGTGGGGTGTGCGACGGCGATGGGCGGCAGTGCGTGGTGCTCCTGGAGTCTGAGGCAGCGTACGATGCCGGGGAGTACACCTCCGATGAGGACCTGGCTGCTGCCATTCAGAGCACTCTGGCCGAGCTCTGTGCGATCAACGCCTCCCGCATCAACGTCCTGCACCTGGGTGCGTTCGGAGGAGGTCCCGGGGGCCGCCGCCTGACAGAGACTGCCGAGCCTCCGAGGCCCTCCCCCCGCCAGGTGGCGCGCCGCAGCGTCAAAGAGACCAGCGGTAATGCCACGGTGACATTTGCCGCAGAGGTCACGGCACCGTCAAGCGCTGAGGAGGCGGCGGTGTCTCTTGCACGGCTGTACGAGGCGTTGAATGCGTCGGAGGCGTGCACGGCGGCCCTCTGCTTGGAGGCGGGGGCGTCCCTCGTCACCGCCACCGGGAGGTCAGTCACGGAAAGGGCGCCCTTCGGCCCAGCTTGGCGGTCCCCCCTCGCTAAAGTATCAAGTGTCGATATGGGAAAGTGCTGCCGTGTTTGCAGCTCCAAAGGGCATCAGTTTGAATGGAATGGCAGAGGGCAGCAGTCTGAATGGAATGGCAGAGGGCAGCAGTCTGAATCGAATGGCAGAGGGCAGCGGTATGAATCGAATGGCAGAGGGCAGCAGTTTGAATCGACATTGGCAGAGGCTAAAAAAGGTTTGAATCGGATGGCAGAGGGCAGCAGTTTGAATCGGATGGCAGAGGGCAGCAGTTTTGAATGGAATGGCAGAGGGCAGCAGTTTGAATCGGATGGCAGAGGCCAGCAGTTTGAATCGAATGCAGAGGCCAGCGGTGTGAATCGAATGGCAGAGGCCAGCAGTTTGAATCGAATGGCAGAGGCCAGCAGTCTTGAATCGAATGGTAGAGGCAGCGGTTTGAATCGAATGGT
Organism: Cymbomonas tetramitiformis; assembly: GCA_001247695.2. NCBI lineage: Eukaryota > Viridiplantae > Chlorophyta > Pyramimonadophyceae > Pyramimonadales > Pyramimonadaceae > Cymbomonas > Cymbomonas tetramitiformis. The sequence continues at coordinate 52,721 of LGRX02000964.1, forward strand.
AGAGGGCAGTGTTTGAACTGAATGTGTGAGGCCAGCAGTTTGAATCGAATGGCAGAGGGCAGTTTGAATCATTGGAGTGAGGCAGTTTGAATCGGATGGCAGAGGGCAGAAATGAATCGGATGGGCAGAGGGCAGCAGTTTGAATCGAATGCAGGAGAGGCAAAGCGGTTTGAATCGAATGGCAGAGGGCAGCTGTTTGAATCGAATGGTAGAGGCCAGCAGTTTGAATCGGATGTGCAGCAGAGGGAAGGGTGCAGTTTGAATCAATGGCAGAGGGCAGCGGTTTGAATCGAATGGCAGAGGCCAGCAGTTTGAATCGAATGGCAGAGGGCAGCAGTTTGAATCGAATGGTGAGGCCAGCAGTTTGAACTGAATGGCAGAGGCCAGCAGTTTGAATCGAATGGCAGAGGCCAGCAGTTTGACCCACTGGTAGAGGCCAGCAGTCTGAATCACTGGGCAGAGGCCAGCAGTTTGAATCGAATGGCAGAGGCCAGCAGTTTGAATCGAATGGCAGAGGCCAGGGGCTTGAATCACGTGGCAGAAGGCAGCAGTTTGAATCGAATGGCAGAGGCAGATTGAATCTAATGGCAGAGGGCAGCGGTGTGAACGAATGGCAGAGGCCAGCGGTGTGAATCGAATGGCAGAGGCCAGCAGTCTGAATCGAATGGCAGACGGCAGCAGTCTGAATCGAATGACAGAAGACAGCAGGTTGGATTGAATGGTAGAGGGCAGCGGTTTGAATCGAATGGCAGAGGGCTGCAGTTTGAATCGAATGGCAGAGGGCTGCAGTTTGAATCAAATGGCAGAAGCCAGCAGTTTCAATCGAATGGCAGAAGACAGAATGTTGGTACAAAAACTAATGGTGTTTGTACACTATATAGTGGCGTACCACGATGGAATGGAAGTGGTACACTATAAATTGTACCACTTCCACCATATAGTGTGACATGGAACATGGTGAGCACAGGGCGTGCCCAAGCGCCCGGCTTTCTCGACTGAGCCTTGGCTGGTGGGGAGTGCCTTTGGCCACGCAGGTGTGGGAATGCAGTCTGCGAGGTGGGCGAGGCGTGTGCTGACGGCGAGACCGGCTTGGACTGCGAGGCTCGAGGGGGGTGCCCGGACGACTGCGCGGCGGTGCTGCGGCTGTGCCCGGTCCCGGACGAATCCACCGGCGTCGGGAACGCCTCGCTGCAGTGCGCGGGCGCGGGGAAGTGCGTGCCATCGAGCGGGATGTGCGAGTGCTTCCGTGGCTACACCGGGGATGCCTGCACTGAGTGCGCCGCCGGCACCGCTGGCGTTGCGGTGTACGCGCCTCAAGACGGGCGGTGCGAGCTGCACTTCGTGCCTGCTAATGCGTCCTCCAGCCCGCCGCCTCCCGCCTCCCCAAGCCCGCCCACTCCGCCCTCCCCGCCGGTGTCGGTGAACCCCGAGAGCGGCTCGCCCGAGGATACAAAAGCCACATCAGCCAACTTGACGCTGGTGGCCGTGCTGGTGAGCCTAGGCGTGCTGGCGGTGCTCTCCACGGCGGCGCTCCTGCTGCGTCGCCGCCGCTTAGAGCCAGCGGCCGCGGCCAAGGTGCCTGCAGAGCTGACAGAGCCGGAGCCTGAACTCGAGCCGCGGACGGATCGAGGAGACAGCGACAGCGAGCGGTTCAAGGTGCAGAAGGCCACCGAAGTCAACCCCTTCAAGGTGGGCCCCTGCGTTCCACCACCTCGCGCGTGGTACAAGGCGCCCGTGAACTGACCAGGAACTGCCAGCACTTTCGTGAGGTCTAGGATTTCAACCCATCGGTTCGAAAGCCGGGCGCTCGGGCACACGCCGGGTGCTTGCCATGTCGGCGGGCTGTTTCTTGGGGCTTTCCCACGAACACCGGTACTTCTTTCGCACTGTGGGAAAGCCGCAGCCCGCTGGAACCAGACAGCATTTGCGCTAAGTGGTTACATATCTGCATCGTCGCCAGTTTTATGGCCGCCTGTTATATGGCCGTCACTCTGTTAGCACAAAGGGCGGAGCGCCGCAAGATCAGATAGCGTGCCTGTTGAATGCAACACAGCCCAAAGATGTCGCCGCATGGGCCGCCCGGTTCTCTTCCCGTGGCCGGCAACGCGCCTCGAGCATCTCACGCACTTAACTGGGTGAAACGTGCGCTCACTGCCGGCGGGGCCATCACTGCGGCCATCAGCCACGTGGCGGACCCGTGGCAACGTGCGGGCAAAGCAAAGAGGTTTTCACTGACGTTGGTTAGCGGTAAACCCCTTTGTGAGCAGAGCTACTTTAAGAAGAACAATCCGCTACTGGGCGTGCCCGAGACTCGGGAGAGGGCAGAGGCCGTGCTCACCACGTCGAACCCGCTCTGGGTGGATACCCCGGTCGTCCCCGCCAACCAGCTCTTCCCAGTCACGCCACGCACGAGCTCCACCCACGGGGAGAATCTGCTCGCTCCCTATGCGGAGCCCGCTCAGCAGTTCCTTGACGCGGAGCGCACGAACGAGATCGTGATGTGCCCACAGCCCGAGCGGATCCGCCGTGACTCAGCTCGCTCATCCGTAGCTGGGCCAAACCGCGAAATGCCGGAGAACGAGAACGGTGGCGAGCCCGCGGCGAGCCATGCGGAGCTGGCACCGCTGGAGGCCATCACCAAGGAGTACACCAGCGAGGAGGGATCGGGGGTGAAGGTGTTTTCCCTTTTGCCGTCCCCCTCCCGATGGGCCCTCTACTCCCAACATCCACGTGGTCCCAACCCCCCTTGCAGGGTGGCCCGGAGGAGGAGCTGGCTAAGAGGAGGTGGCGCACTGCGGGCGACGTGTGGCTGCGCGCGTGCCCTCGCTGCGAGTCTCTGCGGCCGCCCTTCTCCCCCGCATTTCCATCCACCGCATCCGTGCCGGGTTACAGCCTGGGGCTCGCGCTGACAGCCCCGTGTGAGAACACGTGGCAGCCCAGGAGTAGGATGGTAGATTGGCGAGCGGCTGCCAGGGGCGAGGAGGAAGCCATGCGCAGGGCATGGGCAAGCCCCCCCCGACTCGCATCGCACCTCCTGCATGGCCTCTGCTCTCTGCCGGCAAAACCCACTCCCCGGCTGATGACGGCGGCAGGAGCGTCAGGACTGGACGGGGAGTGGCAGGTCAGAAGGCACCCGCCAGGGTGAGAGGGTGAGCAGGGCCGGAGGCGCGGTGATGTGTCGAGGCAGGAGATGGGTGCATGCGTCCTAAAGGGGGCCCGCGCTCTACGGACTGCACGCGCCCCGCAGCATGTGCCTCGGGGGAGGGTGGTCTGAGCATGAGGGCATGAGGGCAGGAGGCGGGGGCGGCGCGTGGCGGTACTGGGCGGACTGGGCAGGTCACCATGAATCCGGTGGTGGCCATGAGGCGCCAACACGCGCGGCGTCCCCCGCCGCCGCCACCGCGCCGGCGGAAGCCGCCGCCGCCGCTGGAGAGGATCGAAGTGCAGCCCGACGCGCTGCTGACGGCGCCCTCCTGCGTGCGCCGCTGGCTCGAGGGGGAGGGCGCTCTGGCTGGGCACGACCTCATGGGCGAGGGCGCGGGCGTTGGCGGCGACGGAGATTTCGCGAACCCGTTGTATGTGGACCGGAACAAGCTAGCAGCCGCCTCACCCGCAGTGCGGGATTGGTTCCAGCAGGAGCTCGGGGACTTGAACCTGATGACCCTAGCGCCGCCCGGTGATGGGGGTTCCTTCAAGAACCCCCTGCACGTGCCCCCTGAGGTCCTGCAGCGCGCCCCCTCTGGCGTGCTGGCGTGGATGGAGGCGACGCTTGGGGAGCACGTGATGGGCGCCACCGGCTCAGGCAACTCAGGCGCGTGCTCTGGGGGCGGCTCGGGCCTCTCTCGGGCAGTGGCTGGTCTCCCAGGCCTCACAGGGGGGCCCTCCAGGCCGTTCGGTGAAGGGGAGGTTGCGGTGCTCGCCACGAGGCTCGATGCCATCTCTGTCGCCCTGTTGCATTTGCCATCGCATTGTGATGTGGCGCATTGTTATCGCCGATGCGCCATCATGGGAATGCTGAGCTAAAGCACTGCGCATGCGCCATCATGGCAATGCTGCTGAGCCCATGCCGTGTCCAGCCCGAGGCACGGCCCCTCCTCTCGCCACGTCGCGCATCGTCATGTATGAGGAGTGCTGCCCGGCGTCATATGGCGGGGGGGAGGTAGACCTGCGGCACATCACTGAAGTCCATGGCAGTGAGGCATCCCCCTGATGGCGCAAGGGGGCTTGAGGGGGTAGGGGGGGTGGCTGCTGGGGGCCTCCCGTTGTCGTCTCTGGCGAGTCTGGAGGACGCCCCCGCAGTCCTCAGCTGGCTCGAGCAGGAGCTCGGGGACTTGAACCTGATGGCCCTAGCGCCGCCCGGTGATGGGGGTTCCTTCAAGAACCCCCTGCACGTGCCCCCTGAGGTCCTGCAGCGCGCCCCCTCTGGCGTGCTGGCGTGGATGGAGGCGGCGCTTGGGGAGCACGTGATGGGCGCCACCGGCTCAGGCAACTCAGGCGCGTGCTCTGGGGGCGGCTCAGGCCTCTCTTGGGCACTGGCTGGTCTCCCAGGCCTCACAGGGGGGGCCCTCCAGGCCGTTCGATGAAGGGGAGGTTGCGTTGCTCGCCACGAGGCTCGATGCCGTCTCTGTCGCCCTGTTGCATTTGCCATCGCATTGTGATGTGGCGCATTGTTATCGCCGATGCGCCATCATGGGAATGCTAAGCTAAAGCACTGCGCATGCGCCATCATGGGAATGCTGAGCTAAAGCACTGCGCATGCGCCATCATGGCAATGCTGCTGAGCCCATGCCGTGTCCAGCCCGAGGCACGGCCCCTCCTCTCGCCACGTCGCGCATCGGCATGTATAAGGAGTGCTACACGGCGCCATATGGCGGGGGGAGAGGGTAGGATAATCAACTTCTACTAACTTCATATATCCAGTAGAAAGTGTACGAACACACACTCATACGCACACACACTGTTGATTGATTTAAACTGATAATGAATGTTTGTTCGTTACACACAGTGCTTATATCACATAGCACTGTTCAAGTGCTCACTGTTACTCAGTCATAGCTACTTCTATACTCGTACTAGTACTCTTGTGTTCTTGTGACAGATACTGTATCCATTTTGAATTGATCTTCTGTCTCTTGTAATCTCATTGTCATCATTGTTCTGTTCACCTTTACACATAGTACTGTACTCTGTCATACTGTCATACTGTCATACTGTCATACAGTCATTGAATTTGTCTTTTGAGCTCTCTGTCTTTAACACTGTCTCAGAGTCCACAGTTTTCCTACTCCTCCTTACTCATGCTCTTCGAAAATATCTCAATACCACAGCACTGAGTACCTGAAAACGGTCCAAAGCTAGACTTTTGGTAAAGAAGTCTGCCAAATTTTCCTTCGTAGGCACTTTTGCAATAACAACTCTACCCAGCTCTACCAACTTTGCCACATATCGATTCCTCACTGCCACATGACGTGTCGCTGCATTGTTCAGAACATTTTCTGCCTGTGCCACCGAAGCATGATTATCTCCATGAATTGTCACAGGTTGCTTGACAGGCGAAAATTCAGACAGCAGATTTACAACATACTCTACGTCCCGTGCACATTCTGACAGCGCTATCAGTTCTGCCTCTGCCGTGCTAACTGCAACTGTCTTCTGCAACTTAGACGAATACATGACAGTGCTTCCATTCAGTCGCACCAATGAACCTGTAACAGAGCGCCTGGTCACTTTATCTGCAGCATGGTCCGCGTCTGTATAAGCTGTCACTATCAACTCAGCAGTCAGTGAAGCTGGCGAACTGCACTGCAAAGTCAAACAAACATGAACAGTTCCCTTCAAATATCTCAGCACACGTTTCAAATGCTGCCAATGCTCCTGCCCATAGCAGTGAGAGAACCTGGCCAGATAACAGACTGCTGTCAGAATATCAGGCCGTGAGCAACGTGCCAGCCACATCAGTTCCATCACCAGGTTGACATAAGGAAACTTCTCCAACTTCTCCTCCGAGTCCACTGGCAACAAAGACAGTCTGGGCTCCATAGGTGTCATACACGGATTGCAGTCCTGCATAGAATACCTCTCCAGCATACGCTGTATCAGCCCAACCTGACTGATTTGGCACTCCCTGACAAGACCATAGTCACTGAAAGTCAACCTCATGCCCAGCAACTCCACCAACGGGCCCTTGTCCTTACTCGGATACTTCTCACTGAATGCTTTGAAGAATTCCACCTTCCACTCCACTGATGAAGTGAACACAGTGTAGTCGTCCACGTGTACGTACACAAACACCACCAGTGTACCAAGCTGCCAGATGTAAAAGAGACACGGGTCAATGTTGGACACCCGGAGCCTGCTGTCATAAGCCAGCAGAAAGTTCTTGCTCGTCTTGTACCAGATGCGCGGTGCCTGTTTCAAGCCGTACACACTCTTCTGCAAAATTCCATACAGTACTCCCCGTACTGTCCGTGCATTAGGCCAGCTGACATACATAGGAGTGTCCACGTCCAGCTCTCCGTTCAAAAAGCAGGTGATGACGTCCAGAGCAAACACCAATAGTCCCAACACCAAACTGAGCTGAATAAGAATTCTCAACGTTGACAACTGTGTACACGGGGCATACACGTCCTCATAGTGCACCCCATGCTGCTGACCATTACCACACACCACCCATCTGGTCTTCCTCTCAGTCACCTCTCCAGCAGAGTCCAGCTTCGCTTTGTACACAGCTGTCATGCGCATTACCTTCTCTCCAGCAGGTACCGACTCCACCGGCGCGATTGCCTTCTTCACGTCAATAAGAGCGCACTCCTCCTTGTGATCTGACTCCTGCCACTGCACTGCATCAGGTCCCTTCAACAACTGAACCCATCCTTTCGGCTCGGTCACTCCAACTGGCAACCCCGTCAATTTCTCCTCACGAGCTGCCAAAGCAACATGACGATTCTCAAACCTCACTCGAGCCTCACACACATCAACTGCCGAGCCACTCACTCCAGCATGACGTTCCAATATCACCTGATACGGCAACACGTGATCCTCTCGTGCCGTAGCACACACCACTGCTGCCTCCCATTCACCTCCTCCTGACTGCTGCAACTCCACCTTCTCAAACAAAGGATAGAATGAGTTCACTGTCAACTTCACACGAAACTCAAACAACAGCTCAAGATGCTCCACCCGTGCTTCCAGAAACACACTCACCGGTGTCCAAAATGTTCTTCCACCAGCACTTTTCAACTTCACTACACCAGTGAACTCATCACCCTTTGGCTCCACGTAGGCACGCAGTTCCAGTATCACTGTCGCTGTACCCCCAAACGCTGTAACGAAGTTTCCATCCAGAGCCTCGCAGTCGTACAACGATCTCAACGGTGTCAGCATAGAGGGATCCCAGGACATCACCAGTTTTCCATACTGATCAACGCGCTCGTCGAACCGGACCATACCACTTCTGACCACCTTCTCCTTGTCCTGGCTGTACAGCAGATAAGCCGTAGATCTCTCTTCGTGTCCCACGTAGATCAAAGGAGTAGCCCGATCGGCCAGTTTGGAACGCAGGCTCGCGTCGATGAAAGCGTACGCACGACAACCAAACACTCGTAGCACAGACAGATCGTACTTCTGGTTCAGCACCTGCAAGCTGGACTGCATACCCAGCCCAGCCTTGCAAAGTCGATTAATAAGATACACAGCGTGCCTCATAGCCAAAGGCCACATAGTCGCGGACAAACCAGCAGTCGCCAACATAGCCCTCGCCTTCGTCTGCAGAAACTTGTTCATGGTCTCCGCCCTGGCATTGTTCTCGTGCAAGTACGGTGACGTTGTCCTCTGCACAATAGCATTGTCCTCACAGTACTTCTTGGTCTTTCCAGACACGATGGTAGAGTCATTGTCAGAGTGCAACACCAGCACGTCCAAGTCGTACACCACCTGCTCAACACGAGTCTCCTCCTCAAGGAACACTCGCCCAGTCGCCCTCACCATTTTGCGATAGTCCTCCAGAGCGTCCACATACTCCAGCTTCTGTTTCCAGACATAGAAGTGACACACATCAGAAAAGTCATCCACGTGAATAGTGTACCCACGATAACCTTTTGTAGATGTCACGAACGGTCCGCCATGGTCAGTGAACGTCAGCTGCCCCATCTTGACAGACACCTCCCTCTTGTCCACCACCTTCCGTACAGACTTCGGGACCCTTCCCCTATCTGTCGTCTGTGATGGCCTCTTCGGCGCCGCCACCTGGCACGCCATACAGTTCACCGAACAGCTCAGTACATTGCTGTTCCTCAATTCCTCAGAGTTGACCCCAAGGTCCAACCCCTGAAGGTCCATGACCTCCACATACTTGTCACAAGCATGACCAAGCCTGAGATGTGCAACAACCTTCACGTCCACCCTCGGGACCACATACTGATCAAGATACAGCACAACCACTGGCCACGGAGTCCCCTGGATAAAAACACGACCAGGCTCGGACTCCTCCAGCTCAGACACGTTATAGCACTGATCCGTTCTCGCTGAGAATATCACGCTGCCCTTCGAGTATACGTGCAACTCCTCGAACTTCGTCGTCAAACTCCACCACGCAGCATTTGGCTTGTACGGCACCACAAGCATAAACTTCGTGTTCACGGGGTCCTTAGGAAAGTCCATGAGTATCTTGGTCAGCAGTCTCTCAATGAACATATCGTCGTACGGTGGATTACCCCAGAAGCTGCGTCCCGTCAGACAATGAAGAAACACCGAGTTCACCAACGAGTAGTACTCGCTCACCTGCCGATTGTGCTCGTCAGCACACATATCCAGATGAAAGGGCCCCTTCTCAATGTTCCACCTCTGAAACTCGGTGAACTTCCAGTTGCATTTGTCCCTCACCGGACTACTCTTCTTCTTGCCGCACTCCACCCCCGGCAGCGCCGCCTCCTGTACGACAACCTCAGGTAAAACATACACGTTCCCCTTTCTACAGACGTCGTACTCGCACAGATTCTTCTTGTCCTTCAGCACACGGTCCCCAAACTGTGCATACAAACCGTACTTGTCCTCCAGGCTCACCGCGGACACCAGATTGAAGGGGGACTCAGGCACATACTGCGCCTCTACCAACAGCACGTCAGCCTTCTTCGTCACCCGATTCCACAAGGTAATATACCCACGGCCTCCCCCACGAGACGTCGTCACCTCTCCAGCCATGACCTTGAACGCCACCGCTGATGACGCGTTCACCTGAGCGCCCTCAAACATAGACAGGTCATTAAAAATAGACCTCGTGGCCATGCTATCAAAATACAGCTCTCTCTCAGAGTCCACCACAGTTGCTGCACACAGGTCTTCCTCATGCACCGAGTCCTCATAGTACTCCTTCTGCACTAGTGCGTCATTCTCCTTGTCTCTGTCGTACACACCGTACACCCAGGTGTCCTCCAATACCTCACCAGTGTATATCACCTTCTGGTTTGCCACTGTAGCGACCACCGGACAGGCAACATGAACTTCTTCATGATTCTCCAAGCTCCACAGCTCCTCCGCAGAAACTTCCGTACGACGCGGCCTCGCTGAACTCGATGAAGGTCCATTCTCCACCGTCGCTGCTACCGCGTCAGGTGACTTCTTCGCCGCGATTTTCTTCAGCCTCCGCGCATAGTTCTCACGAACCCCTTTCTCCTTAGCAGGATTGAGCTTGATGAACTCCTCCATACCTGCCGGGTTGCTTATCCAGCACTTCTCTGCAGAATGTACACCAGAGCACGTAGGACATATCAATTTCTTCCCGTCATTGAACCTCTTCTCCTCGCTCTGCCTCCTTCTGTCCGCAACCAGTGCTCTTGCCACTGCAACAGCCTCCTCGTCCACAGTAGCTCCCACAATACTCGATGAATGAACCGCCGATTGCTGTACGACATTCACATAGAAATACTCAGACCTCTGCATAAGCATATCAAACGAAGGACGTCGTTCCTTACTGATATCCGCAACGCATAGCCGCAACAGCCAGAGCAGTCACCAGCACCTCCACAGTTGTCGGGTCAAGCTTTGCACCCCCATAGTTGGCCACTGAGCACATAACGTCACCAAAATATCCCAACTGCTTCACCGGGTCCTCATTGGCGTTCACCGTCAGCTTGCATAGCTTCTTCATTGAGCCCGCGAGTTGACCAAACAGCTGCGGCTCCACTTTACACTTCAGTTTCCTGAACGCCTTCAACCCGTCGTTACCACAGCGTCGTACAACGTCAAAGGCGTCTCCAGCTGTCACCTGCTTCAAAATAGCTGACAAAATTGTACTGGCCATACTCGCAGAACCAGGCACAGTAACAAAACTGCCGCTGTCGTCAAAGACCTCTTCAAATTCGTCCTCGTCCTCTGCCTGTGACGCAGGCTTGTCTTCTGCCCGTGATGAAGGCTTCTCCTTTGCAGCCATGTTGCCATATCCTCTCGATTTAGGCATATACAAGTCCAGTCCTTTGATATCTGCAATATCTGACACTTGATAGTCGCACACCAGTTCTAGCAGCTCAGGATAAAACGTGACTGCTGACTCTAACTGTGTCTTAAATTGTACCCAGGACTCATACTGATTCCTCTCTGTACCCGTGTACTTCGTCGTACCCAACAACTTCACAACGCACTGAACTGTCTTCTGTGCGTTGGCAGTGCTCATTGCACTCGACGCAGCTTCTTCATTCTCTGTCGATTTCCCAGACTCCTTCTTCTCTGAAATCAAAGCCTGAATTGTCGCTTCCATTGATTTCATAAAACTAGCCTGCTGCTCTACCAATTCCTGAAGCTGCGATTCCCTCGTAGGATACTTTACGTCCGCCATGACGGCTGTATCTACACTATCAGACCTATATCAGGCCCATAACCTAGGATAATCAACTTCTACTAACTTCATATATCCAGTAGAAAGTGTACGAACACACACTCATACGCACACACACTGTTGATTGATTTAAACTGATAATGAATGTTTGTTCGTTACACACAGTGCTTATATCACATAGCACTGTTCAAGTGCTCACTGTTACTCAGTCATAGCTACTTCTATACTCGTACTAGTACTCTTGTGTTCTTGTGACAGATACTGTATACATTTTGAATTGATCTTCTGTCTCTTGTAATCTCATTGTCATCATTGTTCTGTTCACCTTTACACATAGTACTGTACTCTGTCATACTGTCATACTGTCATACTGTCATACTGTCATTGAATTTGTCTTTTGAGCTCTCTGTCTTTAACACTGTCTCAGAGTCCACAGTTTTCCTAGAGGGGCGGGGCGAGAGGTAGACCTCAGCACATGGAAGTCCATGGCAGTGAGACATCCCTGATGGGCGCAAGGGCTTGGAGGGTAGAGGGGGGGGGGCTGCTGCAGGGCCCTTCGAGAACCCCCTGTACGTCCCTGCGGCGAGTCTGGAGGATGCCCCCGCAGACGTCCTCAGCTGGCTCGAGCAGGAGCTCGGGGACTTGAACCTGATGGCGTGCGGCGGGTTGACCACGGGCGCTTCCTCGGACTTCTCGAACCCGCTTTATGTGCCCGGTGCAAAGCTCTCGAAGGCGCCAACGGCGGTGCAGCGGTGGTTTGGGTTGGAGGTGGAGGCGGACTCGAGCGGACCCGATGCGGAAAACCTCGGGCAGAGCAAAGGCTATACGCTGGAGCGGGCGCAGCTGCAAGCGGCGCCCCAGGAGGTGGTGGATTGGCTCGCGGCGGACCCGGAGCTGGGGAGCCTGTTGATGAGCCAGGAGGACGCGGGCGAGGAAAACCAGCACGACTTCAGCAAGGGCAACCCGCTGTACATGCCGACAGCGCAGCTGATGCAAGCACCGCCCGAGGTCTGCCGCTGGTTTGGGCTCTCCCACGAGGAGATTCAGAGCTTGAAGAGCGGCGATGCTGCGCAGGTGCGGGCCTGCAAGGTGTGACCATAGTCGAGTATGACTCCAGCCCGCACTCGTGATAGTCGACGGCGTGGGGAACGTGGCGGCGGGATCATCAAGACATTGAGGGGCATGTGTGGGAGCGCGGGCTGCAGGTGGCAACCCCGATGTTGGATGTCCAGTCCGATAAGTTGATGTCCGCCCCGGATTCGGTGAAGCAATGGTTCGGGATGGACTCCGAGTGCAATCTGCTGATGTCACACGCGCCCATCGAGGATGACAGCGGCGAGACTATGAACCCCTACTACGCGTCGGATGCGCAGCTCATCCGGTGAGTGCGCGTTGGAACGTCCGAGGAAACCCAACGAACCAGCGCCTCGCGCTGCCTGGAGCACTGGAACGCTCCCAGAAAATCCCAGAAACACAGACGCAGCCCAATCGACCTGCATGTGAGCCCTGCGGAGACCCTTCGAGGGCTGCTCGTCCACCGCCTCAGTCGACATCTGCTGTGCAAGAACGCAGCAACCTGAGGGCGCAGCAACTAAAAACAAACAAACCGAAAACAGAAAATAACGAAAGAAGCGTTCCCGGGCCTCGAGAGCGACGCTGCTGCCGGCGTTGCGCGTAAGTGCGCAGCGGCCGCTCCTTCACCGAGTCTCGCCCAGCTGCTGGCCGCCGGACCTTCTGGCAGCCTCGCTGGCAGTATGCACCAATCCCGTGCATTGCTCCGAGCGCTGCGCCTCAAATTGTATGTAGCATGTACGTTGTAAATTGTATGTATGTGAACCGCGCTCAGTGTTTCCGCCTCGCAGCCCTTGACGATTTGAGACCGGTGAGCCCGCTAGGAGGTGCGGCAGTGGGCTGCTCGACGATGCTGAACTGCCACTGAACAGTTTGTTGCGATAGTGGTGTTGTGCTCGATGCTGTTGCCGGTGCCGCTGGTGCAGACCGCACCCTCACCTTCCTCGCAGCATGCCCTGCGGGGTCTCCATTCACTGCTGGCGCCTGGGCGTGACGTATGGCCAGTCAGCAACTGCTTCGGGAGTTCCCGTGATTCCTCACAATCCGGCCGTTGACTTCCAGCGCCCTCCTGCGTTCTGCGTCAACCACTGCGACCCCTTGGGTGGGGGTGTTCGGGGACCGCTCCCCACGTCGCACTTGCAGCTCCACGTTGGCGCACGAGGCCGTGCAGAGGGTATCTGTTGTATTCTCCTGCGGTCAGTTTGGGACGCACGGGACGCGGGAAGGGGGGGCATGGAGCTGCAGCCGCCGCCGGGCATGCGAGGAGCGCCCTCAGAGAGAGGTGCGCAAAATTCAACCTTTGAGATTTCCAGACGGCGGGGGGCGGGGCGGGGCACGGCAGAGCACCGAAGGAAGTGAAGCATTGGTTCGGTCTCGACGAGGACTTCAACTTGATGATGGCGGATCGAAGTGAGGACGACCTCGAGCGCGTGAAACCGTTCTTCATGACCGACGAGCAGCTGGCGATGGCACCCGTGCAGGTGCGGCATTACTTCGGGCGCGACGAGCTGCAGCACGGGGAGAGCTTCAGCCGCAGGCGCAGCGTCCTCGGCGAGGAGTCCGTCAACCCCTACTACACCCCTGGCGCCCGCCTCAACCGCGCTCCATCGAACCTCAGGTGCCGTACCCCCCCACCGTGGGCCATCGCCTTGCGGTTGGTATGTAGGTGAATGGCGGACGATGTGTGTCGGAGAACTAGAGCGGCTGCGCTCTATAAATAGAGCGACTGCGCTGTAAGAGGCTCCCGAGGCCACGTCGCAGGCGACCGACGCCAGCAAGCGGGATGTACTGAAAACTGGGAGAGCGGTCGGGGGAGGGGGGCCACGCATTGACAATGGTTTGGGGTCCGGGGGAGGGGGGCAATACACAGACAATGGTTTGGGGTCCGGGAGGGGGGGCCACGCGCAGATAATGGTTTGGGGTCCGGGGGAGCGGGGGGCACACACAGTGACAATGGTTTGGGGTCCGGGGAGGGGGCCACGCGCAGACAATGGTTTGGGGTCCGGGGGAGGGGTGCGCAGACAATGGTTTGGGGTTGGGGAGGGGGCCACGCGGCAGAGACAATGGTTTGGGGTCCGGGGAGGGGGCACACAGACAATGGTTTGGGGTCCGGGGAGGGGGCATGCGCAGACAATGGTTTGGGGTTGGGGGAGTGGGGCCACGCGCAGACAATGGTTTGGGGTCCGGGAGGGTGCCACGCTGCGAGACAATGGTTTGGGGTTGAGGGAGGGGCCACGCGCAGACAATGGTTTGGGGTCCGGGGGAGGGGGTGCCACGCGCAGACAATGGTTTGGGGTGGACGAGAATTATAACCTGGCCATGGGTGAAGCTGCGGAGGAAGAGGAAACGGTGAACCCGCTGTTCACACAAGCCGCAAAGCTGACGCACGCCCCGACCGGCCTGCGCCACCAGTTCCACCCGGCCTTCCAGCGGGAGTCTCCGGAGTACAACCTGCTCATGGGCACTGCCAAGGACGGCGCCAAGGAGCTGGAGGCAAACCCGCTGTTCGATCCAAAGGTGCTCCGACGTCCCCTCCCCTCGCAGCGCCTCGCGGCTCAAGTCAGGCCCGTGCCTTCGCGAGCTCGCATGACGGCTCGATGCAGATCTGAGCTGACACATTCGAACAGCGCGTCATCTGCTGGGCAAATGGGGTGTGGAGAGGGGGTGGTGGGCCTCCACGGACGGCCACGGTGTTCCTAGGTCATGCGCCGTAACCATTTCTATCTCGCTCTGAAAGTGTCGATTGCTCGGGGTCCTGGCACCTGTCTATTGCGCGCCTGGAGCATGCGGTATGGATTTTCTAGGGTTTTAGGATAACCGAAAACCCTATATTGAGGAGGCACAATGCGAGCACGCATCAATGCTGTTTGTTTCAAATTCTCTGTGTTCTGTATGGCAGTGAATTTCAGCGTATGTCAGGGGCCCTTAGGACACCATTGCGCATCGCGCGTGCAGTGGTGCTCGTCGCGTTCCACCTCCTATCAAGTGCCCGCGTGTCTGTAGCCCTCCCTTGTACTCAAATTTGGGGGGGGCAATCAAATTTGGGGCGATCGCAAAATCGACCATTTCCCCCTCTAACGAAAATATCCGCTCAAGCTGAAAGCATACTATTTCCAGTAATATTCAGCGCCGGCGTATGGCGTCTAGTTATTGGGGAAGTTTGGTAGCTGAGTGCGCGCCGTGCGGTGGATGTGCTCCGAGCTCTGCTCTCAGGCGAAGGTGCGCCGCGCTTCGGTGGAGCTCCACGAGACCTTCGTGCCCCAAGAGGATTTCCAGGTAGTCCCCCCTTCGCGCAGCCTCCCCTTCTCCTCGGCCGAAGCTGCTGTAGAGCTCCGCGGGATTTCCACGGCTGCTGTAAAGCTTCAGATGAGTGACCTCTGCCACGCCTTACCCTCTCGCCCACTCCCCAAGTGGTCCCACAGCGCCACCATGAGGGCCGCTCTGAGATAATGTAGCGACTCAGCCAGCAAGACTGGAACTCCTTGGACGCCAAAAGTCCCGCGCTCCGCCTGCAGCACACCTCGACCTGCCCTCTGGCCTCAGCGCCCCCGCACCAGCCGCGTGTAGAGGAGGGGGTACCGAGCAATGCAGGAATAAGGCGATGCGGAGTACCCTGGAGGCGCTGCCCTAGCCACCGTTGAGGAGATTGCGTGATTTACTCACCCTCTAGGCGCGAGCTGTTTACGATCAACGGCGCAGTGCACCCTCTGGATGCCAGTCATTTGCGATCAACGGCGCAGTGCACCCTCTGGATGCCAGTCATTTGCGATCAACGCCGCAGTGCACCCTCTGTGCCAGCGTCATTTGCGATCAACGCCAGTAGTGCACCCTCTGATGCTGGGGGTCATTTCATCATCTTCGCAGTGCACCCTTCTGGTGCTAGCGTCATTTGCGATCAACGCCGCAGTGCACCCTCTGGGTGCCAGTCATTTGCGATCAACGCCGCAGTGCACCCTCTGGGTGCCAGTCATTTGCGATCAACGCCGCAGTGCACCCTCTGGGTGCCAGTCATTTGCGATCAACGCCGCAGTGCGAGGACAGCGCAGAAGCTGAAGGAAGCGGCGTTGACAGGAGCGCCACGCCGAGGCGCTTGCCACCACGAGCCAAAGCCGGCGAAACTTCCGGCGCACGTCCAAGCTGGATTTCGACGCGCTCGAGAAGGTATCCGGGTCTCGCCAGCGCGGGTCCCCCCTCTTGCCCTGGAGGTGCCCATGGCTTTCATGCGGCAAACCCTTAGGATGGAGCATGGCCCTCCAACTGGATGTGACCCCAAACTGCGGATACGCTGACTGCCTTGCTGCGGCAGAGCCCCGTGACCGTCTAGTTGTGCAGCCGGTAACATGTGTCCCAGGCTTGGGGCGTTTGTTGCCGGCTGAACGCGGTGCTCTGCTGTGCGCCCGGCGCTCCGCCTGCTCACCTCTTGCTCGGCGTCGCGGCAGCGTCCCGGGAGTGAGATTGCGGGGTGCTGCGCCGGGCGGCAGGGGTTGAAGCACATTGCGGAGGAAGAGGAGGACGTGCATTGGACCCAGGAGGACTCTGCCAAGGCGAAAGGTGCCCGACGCAAACGCCGGAGCTCGGTAGGCAATGCTGCCCACGTCACTTCGAAGCTGTTCACCACTTCCAGCTCCAAGCAGCCCACCAGGTGTGCCCGCGGCCGACCTCCGGGAAAGCAGACACTTGCGGCATCTCCCCCTGAGAGCACGAAGGGGTCTCTCTCTCTCCAAACATCCGATCCGGCTCCGGATCCGAAGCCCACCTTGCCATTTTCGTGGGGGGGTCATGGACGAGGTTGACTGCATTTGCTCAAGGCTTTTCAATACGGCACATGAGCTGCAGGTCCGCTCTATGAGACGTCCACAGCGTGCGCCTCGTTGCGGAGCCCTCACGAATGCGGCGGGGCGAGCGTGTTGTCCGGGAACTGCTCGCTCAGGCGGGCAGTGCTGAGCAGCAAAGGGCAGGAGGAAGCCGGCCAATGGAACGCCGAAGGCAGAGCGCAGCCGAACCCGGAGCGCTCGCGACGCCGCAGCTCGGTGTCCGAATTTCTGCTTGCCACCACCCATATGTTTGCACGGTCATCCTCCAAGCAACCTGACCGGTGTGCCCCAGACCCGCCTCCCCCCCGCGCGTGTGTGCCGCATTGCGCCGCGGCTGGGGATCCCCTGTTTGGTTTGAAACCTTCAGCTTGCATGGGCTTGAGCGCCGGAACGGACCTGCGGTGCAAAGCTGGATGAGCTCCCAGCTACCCCACATTTTCGGCTGTGATTCGTGTTTGTGATGGGTTCGCTCTGCGCTTGGTTTGGGATGTGTCGAAGCGGAGGGTATCTTGCCACGGCCCCGCCCTGTCCCTGAACGCTTCTCACATCCAATGGGATGATGGTGAGCTGGCTGTTGTCGGCGGGCCTCATGGCGCTCAGTGTGTGCCGCATTGCGCCGGCTCTGGGCACTGCTCCCATGCGGCGTGCCAGGCAGCCTTGTGCATGGTCTCGGCGGAGACGCCAGTGAGTAACCTACGGCGCTCGGTGCGGCGAGCTGGGTGTTCAGAGCAAAGAAGAGCTACCCGGCCGCTGCGGCTGGTGCAACTCCCGGCAGCAGCGCTGATGCGAAAGGCGGTGAAATGGAGATGCCACATCTCAAGAAGGAGAAGAAGAAGAAGAAAGTTAGCCTGGTGGATTTTGGCAAGACTTACAGGACGTTGAAGGTGCGGGTCTGGCGCCAGGTGTCGCCAGAGAGCGCCCTGTGCTGACGCCTGGGGTCTCGTGGATATCGCCACAGGCGCAGTGGGCATTTGTGTGGCTTATCCTCGGACCGATTCCTTTGGCCCCATGTAGCCACAGATGATCGGCTGCACTGTGTACCCACGCCGGGGATCAAAGGGTTCGGCACTGCACCCACGGACGCCTCTGCAGGCCGAGCCTCCGCGACACCCACTCCCTGACCCTCCGCCACCCGAAGATGCTCCGCCTCTTGCCGCACAGCCTCCATACTCTCCAAGAGCCTCGATGCCATCTTTCCTGCCTCGCCTGCCCCACCGGAAGCCTGCCCGCACTGCCCATGCTACGTTCTCTCAGTCCCTTGTGTCCCGCCACCATGCCCTTCCTGCCCGGCCTACGAAGCAAAGTCTGTCTGGTTGCATCCTCCCAAGCCCTGTCCGTCAGCGCCAGCCTCTCCACCTCCTCCCGTCGAGCCCCTCCCCACGATCAAGGCTGAGGTCTATGCCTCACCTCACACCCCCTCCATCGGCCCTGCGCCAGCCTCCTCTGGCTGGGCATCGCCCCTGTGTCCATCGGAGCGCGAGCGCAAATGAGAGGTACCGGACCCACTTCTCCCTCCATCCCGTGGAACTGCCAAGGGGAAAGCCGCTCACTCCTCCTCGACCGCATCATCATCCACCTCCTCGTGCTCTCCCACACTTTCCTCTATGTATCGCCGCTCCCTGCAGCGCCGTTATGTCTTCGTTGGGACCCCATCCACCCCAGGCAGGGGGGGTATTGAGAACAAGACCTCACGCAACGCGATCTGCAATACGATTCCGCCGTTTTCGGCGAGGGAATACGAGCCACCGGTCCGCATATTTTTCACGAATCTCACCTCGTCCGACCGTCCCGATCCATAGTCCTCGGCTAGCCAAAGTCAAATATATTACTTTTTGAGAAATCGGACGGTTGGCAGCTTGGGAAATTTCTGTCAAATTTTGGATCAACGGTCACAATGTTAAGGTGAATCGTTTTGCAAAATTGCAATAGGAATCGGCGAAAATGGCTATATCGTATTGCAGATCACGTCTCGCCAGCTCTTGTTCTCAAAAGCCCCCCTGCCAGGTCCGAGCCCCCCCATACACCTCCACACTAAAAGGTATCAATTGGTGCGGGTGCGTTCCCCGTACGTTACCACGGGGTCTTTCTCACCTTTCTTGCCGCCAGCCCCGGGACCATCATGCCCGCCCCAGGTGTCACCGGCCGTGCAGTGGCCACATCGGAGATCACATCCTGACCGCCCCCCTCCATGCATCTAGTATTGTCACGTTTGGACGATAGTTTGGCAAGTAAGTGAGGTAGCCCGCAACGCTGACGCCAACGGGTAAGCGGACTTGGCCACTTCGAAGAGCCCCCTGTGCAGCTTGTGGTGGCCCCCACTCCGCCCTTGCGTGCCAATGAGTGAACCCCCATGGGGTCAAGCAGCCCCCCACACTCAGGGCGCTCCCCCCACCTGGTCAAGGCGGGGCTGCTCCGCATGAAGAATGCGCCGCAACGCCACTTGGTGCTCTTGGGCCAAGCTGAGCTCCGAGGCTGGGCAGCACGGAATACCCCTCAAGAGCGCTGGCCCGATGCTGTTGGGGGCGCACCCCTAGGGACCGCCTCGGGAGCCATGGCGGAGAGCTCGAGGATGAAGGCCAAGAGCTGCGCCGTGAGGGCCGTCTGCACGCCCCGCACGCACCACCAGCTCATCCGCCTGCCGGGCACATAGGAGGGATGGCCCCGCCCCGTGCTCTCCAAGCCTGCCGGTCAGGCCGCTCCCGAGCGCCCCGGTCCATTCCCAGTCTCCCCCTGCAAGCCCCCTCCCAGCTCTCCCCTCCAGGCTCACTCCCAGATGCCCCCCTCCAGGCCCATTCCCAGGCCCCCACTCCCAAGCGCACTCCCAGCTCCCCCCCTTCCAGGCCCATTCCCAGGCCCCTGCCACCGAGAAAAGCCAGGGAGGTCTTGATGCCCCCACACGACCAGCCAGCCGGAGCCAATCAGCGGAGTGGAGGACAGCAGTATAGACCCGTTGCGCACGCTTTTGTGAACTACTGTAATCACTCATCTTCTTGACGCCGTCCGCCTTTGGCGCCTGTGGTGGCAAATGCGCATGTGCTCCCCTCGCCTCCCCAACCACCCCCATCGCCTCCGAGACCTTCTGCATGGTCGCTCGCAAAGACTGACATACGGCAAGAATAGTCGCTCTCAGCCCCGAGGTCCTCGACCCCCACCGTCACTGTTGGAAAGAGCTCCCGCATGTCCTCCCAGACTTGCGCAAACCCACCAAGTCAGGCCGCACTGCTCAACCTTGCCGCCTTGGTCAGGCCCATCCCGCGTGGGAGGGTGGTAAGCTCACAGGAATGTCACGCTAAGCCACCCCCAGGCAGCAGATTGCGCAACGCCCCCTGCATCCTCCTAGCATGCTCCTCTGCTGCCTCCTGCAGCATTTCAGCACCCCAGCCTCCGGTGATCACAGAAGCGAAGCAGGAGCCCTTGGGCCTGCGCTTTGCCTGAGCTTGTTCGGGATGGGCAAAATGGCACACTCCTCCTCTACCATCTTCAGCATTTCCGCAGTGACTGCCTCAGCCTTCTCCATCGGCTCTCGCAAGACGTCAATGAATCTCAGCTCCCCTCACGCGAGACAGCCGCCGACTTCGCTGGATGAATGTCAAGGCGCATCGCTGCCCCTTCCTCCATAGAAGTACCCTATGCGAGCGCCGTTGCAATCGGAGGACTGATAAAGAAGGCGGCATCCAAGTAGGCAAAGACGCCCACGTTAGGATGTCCCTCCTGAACCCGCTCCAGCACTGTCTGCAGCGGGGCCAAGTCAAGCGGCCCCTAAGGGGTCCCCCTGCTGTGTGCCCTCCTCTGACTTGACATGCTGCGTGCATCACCAAGCTCCCCAGCCGAACTCCAAGGTTCGCCTCGACCCCGTAACAAAGGTCCGTTCACGCCCACATCTCCGGGATGTCCAGCTCGATGGCCTCAAACAATGCCCCACGGTGTAATGCATTGAAGGCATTCCTGGCATCCGCCTTGACACAGACCCCCTCCAGGCGCCAGTCTAGGGCAGCCTGAACAGTGTGGACCCCCAGATCCGCTCCTCGCTGGTACCTTATCACGAACCCGCCCTGTTCGTGAAGGTTTCTAGTTGCATAGCTGCCTGTAGGCTCCTATCTACGGCGTAGCTGCCTGCAGGCTCCCGTGTCTACGGTGATATATAGCTGCTGGGCACTATCTACGCTGGTAGCTGTCTTCAAGCTACTATCTACGGTGTAGCCGGTTACAAGTTACTATCTACGGTTCTAGCTGTCTGCAAGCTACTATCTTCGCTGCTAAATACCTGCAGGATACCATCTACAGTGCTAAATGCCTGCCGGCTACTATTTACGGTGCTAGCTGCCTGTAAGCTGCTATCTACGGGCTGCACGCTGTATTGTATGAGGGCGACGCAATGTATGTTGTGAGTGCTATCTGTGGACTGCTATGAGTACATTGATGAAATTGCAGTTTGTCTGAAGAAAGGACGTGTCTCGATTCGCAGGTGAGCGCGAACAAGCACTTGAAGTGGGTGCAAGGAGCGGATGGAGGGCGCTATCTGATCAATGCAGATAACACTGGGCCCACTGAGGCGCCGACCGGCGCCGGAGCATCAGTTAAGCCACGGCGTCGTCAGTCGATCATGGAGACCACGGGACGGAGACTCTCGCTTTTGTTTTCCCCTAGTGCATCTAGTGCTAATGTTTGAAAACCCAATGCAATGTCACACGTGCCGCATGATATGGCGGTATTTGGCCACCGTCATAATAATGCAAGAGCACTGTGTGTGTCGAGATACGTTTGCTGGGCAACCGCGCGTTGCACCTTAGTGCGTCGATTTCACTATTTTCTCCATCATTGCGCATGCTTCGAAATCTCGTGTTTATACCAGTCTTGCACTGCCACTATAACCACACCAGTGCTTATAATTGTAGTAAGGACCTCCCTGTGATGAAAATATATTGATAATCCCAACGATGTTGCGATGGCCTCATTCGCGTGCATTTAGTCATATAGCCTTTCTCTTTGCAGGACAAGGCATCGGTCGAATTTCCCTTTTGTTGTTTGTTGGTGTGTGCGTTTTGTGGGCGCATGATATATCAACAATCCTTTCAGTATTGACAGGTGTATCCCTTGGATTGAACTGTGTGTATTGTGTATCGTAGAACATTCATGATGTGGGGAAACCCGGTCGCCGCTTTATATTTCAAACGATGGTATGCGTTTTGGTGTAGTGTGTATCTATTGCTGATGAGCGATACGTTAGCGCTTTTCTAATACCGCATTCATCTCCTCTTAATGAGTTGTTTTATTGTCATTGCAGAAGTAGATGTAATACGGGCAGTTGCAGCAAATTACGCACATGCATGTTATTGCAGACTACGAGCTATTTGCGATATCATTAGCCGGGCCCTGAATCATTTTCCTTTTAGTCCCCCGTTTTATGATTTATTTTAGTAATTTTCCCCGATTTCGCCCCGCATGGCGAAATTTTTGGGCATTAAGCCCAATTGGGCGGAAGTTTTGGGCCATTTGTGTCCCGGGGTTACATCTTATATGTGAGCATATGTCGATCGGATAGTGTATACGACTACGACGAACGAAGTGTAATATGTATGTATATCTTGTGAGTGTGTGTGAGTGCATGTGAAGGTATGTACGAATGTTTGTGGGAATGTGTGCATGTAAAATAAATACACCATGTTTGTACTATATGTGCATTGTGCACCGTATGTATATGTAGCGCGGAGAAAGAGTATGCGGGGTTGAGGGGGGGAGGGCTTAAGTACGGAGGGTGCGACGGCAGGGAGCCCACGTAGTACTTGTACCGAACCCCGCCGTAGTATGTATACTGAACCCCGTGGTAGGCGGAGTTCCAGAAATCGCTCTACACATATTCCATACAATACACTGCACATCTTGTATAGAGCCTGTTGTTATTTACTCGGCCTGACCTATTACAAAGGTTGTATCCTGCTATACCTCGTTGCCCCATGCGTCCCAGCCCTTTCTTGGGGATCGGGCAAATATCTCGATTTCGTCAGCGATCGTGCGAAAAGCTTCTCCATCGCCTTAAAGGCAGCCTTCGGTTTCACGGAGTGCTTTCCCCGTTTCGCCGCGATGAGTTGCGAGACTGTCTTGCTCGCCCGCCACTTTCTGATCGGGGGGCTCCCTCTCACGGCCACCAGAATAAACTCTGCACACGAACGTGTGTAGGAGCCCAACCCTACCGAAACGTTATCATTCTGTGACTGCTTAATCCATACGCTCAACACGCGGTGCGGTATTTAAATCCCCACTGCGATATCAAATAGCAAGAGTGTTGCATCTGGGGACCCGTCGTCCAGAGGCACAATATGCAATTCTTATTAGCGATACGCGCCAGCGGCCGGATGACCCAGCTGGTTCATCGTTAGAACAGGGTAGTGGTGCGCTGCCGCCCCTGTCGCGTTGTTGTTCTCGTATCTGTAAGGTGGGTCCGCCAAAATAATGTCGTATTTCTTATACCGTGGAAAACCAGCATACAAGCGATCTATCTCCTCTGCGCTCAGCTCATGATCTCCGTTCGCTTCCGGGTGCTTAAGTGGCGACCGCATGTGGTAGCCGGCAAGCCGTGCGCCGACTTCGCCTCAAAACAACAGCCCGAGAGCGTGCATGCGAATAACTTCCGCCCCTTCGGATTATGCGCACACCTTGTCGCATGAGATCGTTCTGCGTTCTTGGACCATTTTAAAACACCGCAACCTGCGTGTCTACAAACGATCGGTGTCTTAGTCGCATACGCTCCGGTATTCCGTATCCGTTTATAATTCATGATTGAGAGTGACACGAGCGAAGTTGACCGAGTATAATAAGAAACGAAGCAAACTGTGGCACGCGCGCACGTGTTTTGTTCACTGAGTATGTTTCATTATTTGGGCGGTTATGCCGCGTTCACAAAAGTGTTTTTTGATAGAACAGGAGATATATGAATATATATGTGCTGTAACTGACACTGTGAAAATGCAGTGTGTGAGGCGTGCGGAAACTAAAGTCAGATAAAACTAAAAGATAGTCGGGCTTTAGGGTTCGGGAGCCTGTGACACAGTGACACAGACAGCGCTGCAAGTGACATCCTGGCGAGGGGTTACGACACAAGGGTGCACCACTGCTCCCCTCGTAGGGGGGGAAAGTTGGCATCCCCGTGACACCACCTCACCCCGAAGGCGGGAGGTGCACTGCAGGGTAAGCCGGTACACCCGGACAGGCGGCTAAAAGAAATGTTAGAATGTACTCAAAGAGGCATTTTCCAACCTAGCTAGAGGCAATTCCATGCTGTGGCGCTCGCTCATTCCTACATCTCAAGCCCGATTTCCAATTTAGGGTCGTGGCAAATCGACCTCCACATCGCCGGTGACGGCTGAGTTGGGCAACCACACTGGTGAAGAGCGGAAAGCCGGTCAATCGGCGTCGTCCTCGTCGGGGAAGACGGCGCCGTAGCATGCAGGCTCCTCAATTCCATCAGGCATCGGAGAGGCGGCATCGTCCGTGGTGTGCACCACCAGAGCGCCGCCGCTGACCGGGTCGATCGCGTCACCCCCACCAGGTGCAGGCAGGGAGAGGCGGACGGAATGAAATGCTGCCGCAGTCGGCGGCTCCGTGGGTGGGGCTGGCGGGCCCACTGCAGGAGGCGGCGCCGTGAGTGCGGTGGCGGACACATCGAGCGACGGGCGGGCTGTAGCTGCCCGCGATACCTCAAGATGTTGGTCGTTGGCGAAGGCTTCGATGCAAACGTACGGGCAAGCACCACGGGTGTCGGGGTGGGAGTCTGTGATGTTCCACATGCGGAAGCAGACGGTGCACGGAAAACCTGTACCCACCCACTTGCGGTACATAGAGGCGGGCGAGTCGGCGGTCCATTTGCCCTCCAAGGGCGCCAACGACTGCTTCTAGGCACGAAGCGCCATGGCAGTCGGGGAACGCGGAGGGGGTGAGGGCTTCTGAGGCGCGCCCTTAGCTAGGGCGGTAGCCAGAGCTCTCGGGTGGGATGTCAGGGGTGGCGGAGGGCGAGAGTGTGGCAAGGGGAGTAGGGGACTCTCGTCCCGAAAGACGAGGCGGATGCGACGGGCAAGGCGGGCAAAGGTGAAGGTGGCACCCGCCCGCAACTCGCGCAGCACCACCAGATAAAGGGGGGCTACGTACGGTGACTGCTTCGCGGACTCTGACAAAATGTGCCAGAGGTCCGTCACGCGGTCGTTGTCGTTGTACGCCGGCTTGATCTTCTGGTGGCGGTCGCCAAGTCGTCGGATTAGGGCAAGCCGTGTGGGGCGGGGTCCTCGGTCTCGGTGAGCACGACCGCCCGCAGCTGGGTCCAGAAACGCATGCCGTCGGTGTCGGGCACGCCCTCGACCTCGTACCGTAAGCGTTGCAGAGCGTAGCGGCCGTCGGCGGGGTGGTGGCGGGCACATTCGTGGAAAACGCTGAGTGCGTTCCCACGAAGCGGATGCGAAAGGATGCTGAAGAGGAGCTCGTTGACGGTGACGTGGTAAAAGTCATGGTCGTGCTCCAGGTCAAGTAGCTTGGCCGCCTCGTGATAGGAGACGGGGTACAGCACGTGAGCCAGTCCAGAAAGGAGGGCGTTGAAGTCAACGTCGGCAGTCGCGGTGTCCAAAGTGTAGCCAGTGGGCATTTCGTGAGGTCAGTGGACTTGAGGAAAGAAAGTACTGTAGATCACTGTCATACTGAAATGCGTAGGCGAGCTGATCGATGTACTCATCCTCGCGCCCCTCCTCCACAGGCGTGGTTACCAATACGCCGGGGTTGTTGAAGTAGTCGAAGGTCGTATGGGCGTTGACTGTAGATGTCGGTTTAGTTAGAGCGCAACGAAGATGTGCCCACAATTCTGCGGTGTCCACGGGACGAAACAGGGGTACCCTGCGAGCCTGAGGGCGAATGTGACGGGGTTCCGGACTGCCGCGTGCGGGCAGCACGCAGAGCCGAACCAAGCCCTTCACGTCGGGCACAAGCCATTGCGGGAATAAAATAGCGCTTGTCCAGTGGTAAGTTGCGCTGAAATCTGTATAGGCAGCCCTAACCGGGAGTCCCGGTGCAGGTCCCTATGACAGACTCCTAGGCCAACACTGGACTGCTGACTGATCTATAGGTTCGTGCTGTGACACACGCTGTGTCACAGGTAGGCTACAGTAGACTCCGAAACCGTCCGAGACCGTTCCGGGTATAATTATCTAGCTTAGGGTTTATTTATCTTATGAGTTTATCCACACAGCTCGGGAGTTTCTGATATCTGGTGAACTAGGATATTCCAGTAGGTCGTGGCCCCATCCACGCTCTTATTCCACTCGCTGATTTGGCCATGAATGGCTAAACGGCCGCTTGGAGAGGTGGTGCGCACGGGCGCGTTTGGGTGCGACTAGGAATTATGGTATGAGTTGTTTGCGGTAAGCGACTGGGAGTGGCGGCCATGGGGACCGCGCCTCGTTACGGACTAGTCCTAGCAATGTTCAGATTCAGTTTTGCACCGGCACTGGCCCTGCTGGTTACTGTTCTTTGGGCTGGTGTTCGCGACACCTTCGACTTCGACGACATCTTCGAGTGCCCCTCGCCGCTCCACTCTCTTCGCTCCTCTCCGCTGCCGGGCATTACCATTTTTTCCGCTACCCCACCCAGCCGCGCGACTGCGTACCACCTCCCCTCTGGCTTTTCAGAGTATGTGCATGTTGACCCGAGCGAAGAAGTCCCTAGACAGGGACAGTGACATCGACGCCTCACTGAGGCTATTAGACGGGGTTCGGAACAGTCCGACGGTGCGTACGCCAACTGTTCCGACCCCCGCTCCGATTTCCAACGAAGATGCAGACGTGGCGACCAGGAAGTACTTGCAGGAGCAGAGCAGGCTGGTCGACGACATCTACAAGGCACGTCTTCACCACCAGTGGGCCAAGGGTATCCGCGAGGATGTCCTTGGTGACAAGAAGCACCACTTCAGGGGTACGGACGACGCTGGCCTCCTTTCCGAGCTGGTGGTGCAGCTGCGTACGGAGTTTCATTCGGCTGGGCTGGAGCTGGCATCCTTTGACCTCGACGACCCTCTGGCTCGTGTGGTGACCAAGGTCAACGGCTTGCTCTACGACGTTCTGGCTCTGGTTGTCGAGACGCACAGCAACGCCTACGTCTGGTTGACTGGCACCGACGCTTCGTCTGACCGTGATGGACGGCGAGCTCTTGTGGACATCATCAAGGGCTGTGTGCCGGTTGCGCTACGTGAGTCGCATCAGGAGGAGCACGCCGCGTTACGTTATCCCGCAGACGCTAACCCGCAGCCCACCTTGGTTCGGGAACAACGTCTGGTGCGGGATAACAAAGCTACGGACTGGACGCCCACCGAGGAGACCATGAAGCTCTCCCTAACAGACTATTGGGAATAGATGAATCTCGATCGTCGTCTAAAAACCTTCATTTTGACACAATTTTCGTCGTCTAAAAGTTATTGCCACGTCATCTGAAATGTGCCACGTAAGCGACACGTAAGCGACACGTAAGTCGTCCCGCAATTTTTATTACAAAATATTACTCGAATTATTTATTTGTGCATGATGCTTTCGTACTCGGCGAGTCCCGGTAGATTTTTTTGTTGCATTTTTGTTCATATGCGTGCATATCATGTACAAGTATGCAAATATGGGTACATCCATGTGCAATTTAGGCCAGCATGCACGATACACGTTTATGAATGTGCGTATATAGGTGCTTCAATTCCCGTAAAATAAGTTGCAACTGAGATGGGTACTAGCATATGATACACAAATCTATATCATCATACAAATTTATTCAAAATACACCAAATATTTGTCTATGATGTCTTCTAGGCAAGAGATTTCGATCATTTCACAGTGCTAAGGCTACTATATTGCTGATACATTGGAATCTATATCAGTTGCAGTTGCACCACTTTCCATCATCATCATTCTCGGGAGAGGCACCGATCAACTCGGGAATATAGTCCGTGGGAACCGGCATTGTCACTGGGGTAAGTGCGCTAGCGACGCCTTGCTCGTCGGAGTAAAAATGCGCATCCAACAGTTGAAAATGCCATGTTTCTCCTTGGGGTGTCCCCGATCATAAATCGTTAGCTATGATCCATCCCCCGAGCCCGTCCGTTGTACTGTCGAGTTCATCTTGTTGAAGTTTTCTTCTCGTAAAGGTCATGCATTGGCTTACTTTGGCAAATAGACTTTCTTCACGGGGAACCGGGTTGAAATAGGAGCGACCAGAGCGCAAATATTTATCAACAATGAGTATCACGCGTGCAGCAAGCCGGCATGTCTTGTAGACATCGGGGAAACGATTCAAAAATTCATCGGTTGCCGGCGCGTTTGATAAGCTGTCGATGGCCCACACCCCAGCGTTTGACAGGTCATCGTAACGGAACAACACACGGATATTTACCAACGGAACATTGGGCACATGGAGCATGGAAAGGAATGGGGAGCAAGTATCATGGCCACATCGAATCTGCCATTCCAAGATGGGAAGTGAGGACGATTCTGTACTTTCAGTCGAATTGAATCGCACATGTAGAACATGTTCGTGGGGGGACTCGAGCAGTGGGGTTAAAAGGATGGTGTCCAGCGCGAACATTTTGAGGTGGTCCGCGATTAATTTCGGAGACATGCACATTCCGCGAGGTGCCACCATTTCAGGATACTTTTGATGATAAATGCTCTGTAGGCGTAGCAGGGAGACATCGGCTCGGTGAATTAAAAGCCGAAGGTTGGCGTCCTCCATAAAAAAAATGTAGGCGGTAAGAAGAGAGCGGGTGATAGCGTTGCCGCAAGGGACTAGCCCAACACTTAGCGCGGGTTGCGCACGCTCGATTATTGTATCATTGAACTGTACGTAGACACATCTTATTCGGCAGAGATTCCCGAGATACATACATAACGGTTCATTGGAATGATCAGGTCCGTAAGGAATGTCCTGAAAGACTTTTAACAAGACGTTGTTCGGAAGATGCATTATTTAGGGTTTTATGTATGAAGGTGCGTATGTCAGAAGAAACAAGGGGAAATGAATCTTCAAGGGTCGGGCAAGAGCTTTTGTACCTGGTCGTGAATGGGCCGCAGGTCGTGCAAGAGTAGTGTACTTTTTGTCCAATCAGATTCGTATATCTCGCACATGCGGGATCACTTAGTCGCCGATTCCCGTATGCAAATATGGGTACATCCATGTGAAATTTAGGTCAGCATGCACGGTACACGTTTATGGATGTGCATATTCGGATGCTTCAATTCCCAGAGAAACAAGTTGCAACTGAGATGGGTACTAGCATATGATACACAAATCTATATCATCATACAAATTTAATCTATATACACCAAATAATTGTCTAGGATGTCTAGGAGCACATAAATATAAAGGGTAAGTGTTGGTGTATTAAGCTAGCAGAATAATACATTAGTGTAAGTATCTAATGTGAACTTGCAAATATAAAATAAAGACTGTACACAAGCGAATATGTTTCCTAACGGCAGTTGCACCACTTTCCATCATCATCATTCTCGGGAGAGGCATCGGCGCCGATCAACTCGGGAATATAGTCCGTGGGAACCGGCATTGTCACTGGGGTTCTCATGTCAGCGACGCCTTGCTCGTCGGAGTAAAAATGCGCATCCAACAGTTGAAAATACCATGTTTCCCGCGTTTCGCGGATAAACCTCCACTTCGCGTAAGCGGGGTCATGTCTAGGATGCAGGATGCAGGATCGACGAACAGTTCCTCGCGAATTAGAAACAAATTCCAGGATTGGCACACACGACATTTTTCGAATTCTATGTGCATACGTTCAAGCTGAACAGGTAAGTCTGCAGGGAAATGAGGTGCATTCATATTGGAGGTAGCGTGTTATGTAATCGCAAGCGCCACACTATAATACCTGCAGATGGCAATGCCTGCAAGGTAAGTAGCAGATGTTTGAAGGTATGGTTGAAGGTGCGTATGTCAGAAGAAACAAGGGGAAATGAATCTTCAAGGGTCGGGCAAGAGCTTTTGTACCTGGTCGTGAATGGGCCGCGGGTCGTGCAAGAGTAGTGTACTTTTTGTCCAATCAAATTCGTATATCTCGCACATGCGGGATCACTTAGTCGCCGATTTTTTAATCAAAGACAAAAACACAACCGAGGCAGAAAACCCCATACACAGGCACATCAGCATATCGGCAAGAAACACAAGCCATTGACGAATGAACATTATACACTTCTACCACATTGTTAACATATGTTTAAGTATACTATTCTTATCGAAAAGTAGTCGAAAATCTAACCCTCGGGAGGTTGCAATCCTAAGTGCTCGAAATCAAAGTGGAATCAAGATAACATTCTGACTCGTAGCCGCCGTGGTTTCAATTGCCGCGACAGGTAACGTTGACGTTACGGCTGAACCTGTCGGAACTTGAACCGAAAGGCAAGGTCGTTTCGAAACACACATCGAAAATACCCCAACGTGCATTTGTTGCCTTCCGCATTCCTGCACATATAACATTCATTGTAGTTCCTCCACAACATTCGAACAGTCATACCATGAGGAAGATAGTCAAAATTCCTCATTCTCATTCTGGGGGCAGTAGGGCATGTTGCATACATGCCAAGAACATAGGCAACAATACATTCTCGCTTGGATGGCATGGTTGGATGAGGTGGCAGGTAAAGAAAGTAAAGTGCCAAGCTGAAAAGTGAGTTGTGAGGACAAGGTAGGTGCTTAAATATCTCAGTAGTGTGGCCGTCGTGATTTCAGTTGGCCTATCAAATGACCTCTTTCAGGTGGGTCGGATCGAAGGCCCGCATGTCACAAACATAGCATGTCACAACATTGGAAATGTGAAACGTCGATAATAATTTCATTCAAAATATGTTCGAATACAATCATATTTAACGGTGTTCCAACGATAAGTCAATTTGCTCAATGACAAAGCTATATGCTGTCGCTATATAGCATCAATTCATCCGACGGAACTTGACCCAAGAGCTAAGCTCCTCTCTGAACACACGACAAAAAAGGCTGAGTGAGCATTCCATGCCTTCGCCGTCGACGCATTGTGCATTGTAGTTCTCCCACAACTTTTGGATAGTCATACCCGGCGGAAGAAGAACTACTGTACTGCTGCATGGGTATCTAATACTCCCCGTGATTTTTGGCAAACTGGTCGATGTACGTGAAAACAGACTGCCGCTTGGATGGCGTGACTATGGTAGAAGTAGAAGCAGGTGCGTCGCTGACGGGAAAAAGGGGCAAATGAGTAGTTTAGGCAAGAAATAGAGCTTATGATCTTGAAAAGTCTTGGACCTGCCGAATTATTAGCCTATCAGATACCCGGTACTAGTCCGCTCGGATCGAAGGACCTACAAGTACATATCTACTATTACTTTGCGACGAAGGCGTGTCTGCGAAGTCCATGATTATCCTGTCTGCATTGTCAATCATTCTATGAAAGGACCCTCTGAAGTATGATTTTCGGGCACCTTAACTTGCAGATGCACATCATCAACCGACCAAACGGAGTGAGACGGTAAAATGGATAAGAATATACAAAATCTGGAGCGTGTAAGTTGGAGTATACAAACCCCATCCTTGCTGAGTGTATACTTCTGAAAGTGAGGGGTTTTGAAAATTGTGGCGTCCCGCATTTCAATGCGCACCGAGGTAACGATTTGCCCGCCAGATATCTGCTGTCTCACGATGGGGCGACCCTTTGGCCGACCTGCAAAACATGCGACGCATTGGATTTATTTCCCAAAAGGATAGAAACTGCAGGTAGTCCCCATAGGACCAAGCACTCATGGAATTCCGTTCTGCTGGATGCCGCGTATCCCCCGGGTACTTAAACAAAGGTCGCCATCTTACATATGGCTGTCCTAATAATTGACCCCTTGCAAAACGACAGAAAAACGTATGCCGTGCGTAATCAGCTTTCCGACAAGTTTGGGGGGCTTTGCAGTAATTCGCAAGATAGCAGTCGGTACACGTTGCAAGTTGTGAACGATCTTGAAGCCCGCAGTGCAGGCAAACTGGGTACAAAAATTTCATCCGTAAAGGCAGATTATCATGCACGCTTGCGTCATACATTTGAAATTGTATCTTATGGTCCTCTTCCATCGATTTCTTGAGCGCTAGTTCTGAGGGCGAGGACTCTTCAGGGAACCATAGTAACCAAACGTTTGTATCTGGATTTTCCTTCCGCAAAGTAGCAAGTATTGTCATTGGAATTGATTGAACTGAGATGGATGGGAATAAAGGTGCGTCGATGAAGTGTCGAGCGGGGAAATGATTTTGGAAGAGAGGGGGATATGTTTCATACCTCAATGGTCGTCGTGGTACCGCTCAACTTCATTTAACCAATATAATCAGGCAATCACAATGAAAGCGGAGGCATGTCACCCGCCCCATAAATGACATGCTGTCGCGTTTGTACATCTGGTGCACAACCGGGAAGCCGCGCAAAAGTGACGCGCGGCTCAGACGTTCACCGTCCCCAAAATCAAAGTTGAACACCCACTCCGGCTTTTTAGAAGACTCCCCCGCGGCATCGCTCTTTACATGGTACCCCAGGACGCCACATTCAACGTCATTGTAGCGTACGGACTTGTTGGGGTTCATGTGCACGTTCTGCTTGTGCCAGAAGAACCGCTCCGCGCGGCCGGAGCAGTAATTGTCAATCACCTCCAGGAAATCGTTTTGTTGGACGAAACCGCAAAAGATAGCGACTGTCCATGCCGGGGCGGTGGTCTTGGCGTTGAAAGACTCCAGGAACGGTTGCACCTCCTCCTTGGTCATCGCGTCGGGAGTCTTCTCCTTGTCAAGGGCGTAATTGCAGTCGATGATCGTCCCCGTGAAGGGCAGTCTCGGGATGTCCTTCAAATCGTTCATGCTGCCCTTGACGATCTTCCAACGAGGGAACATCGGCACGTCCGTCTGATGTGTGGGCTCGTCGTCCTCCAGGCCCGCCTCTCCTGCAACCTTAGGCTGCGGCCCGTCGGTCCGCGCCTCCCGATAGAGTTTGATGTCGACTTTCACCTCGATCTGTTGCAAGCCTAGGATGTGAGCCGCGCTTGGCGCCTGCGCTTCTTTGAGATTTGCCCGCGCGTTCTCGACGTAATTGAAGATCGCTAGCGGAACTTCCCCAGACCCCCCGGCGCGCTCCCCCCTTCGCGGACTGTAAGCAGCCGATCAACGACTCGATTTTCTCTTGGGAGCTCCAGTAGGGGGTGAACTCCTCCTTGAATTCGTCCCAGGTTTGCAATCCCGCCGCGGACACCAAGTGCTTCTGCACCATGCGTTCCTTCTTGAACTGGCTTATCATATCGCCCCCCTCTTTTAGTGAGATCTCCTTGTCAATAATCGCGCGCAGATATGTGTCCACCTTGTCGAACTCCGCATCCCCCGCCAAGCCGCTCAAGTTAATCCAGAACGTCATACCCATGGATTTGGCATTGTGGAGAAACTGAGCTTCTTCCACCAAAATGCCCGCCCCTCTAGACGAGCCCGCTCCGTCCCCGCCTCCTCGTTGCACCTCGTCTTCCATCTGTAAGTAAAAAAAAACATTTTTAGCATGTCTTAAAATATAGAAAAGGATGCTTTGGGAGGGAAAACACTGTTTGAAGCAGAAGCAAAAAATAATTTACCTGTCGGTTGGAGGTGGCCTTTTTGCCAGCTTTCTTGGAGGGTCCGCTAGCGGGCGAAGATGAGGCCATGCGCTTTTTGGTCTTCGAAGCCAAAGGGTTTTTCATGCCCTTCAGGTCAAACCTTATGTAAGCCTCCATGATGCTAACGCAGAGGTCCCACGTCTGCGGCCGGAAATTGGCAACGGTCCAGTGCATGAAGTAAAGGTAACATGGCTGTGTTGATTGCTCCCGAATCCGAGAAGACTGCCCGGACGGAATACCCGTTTCGTATCGCTCTTGGAAGGAGCCGAGGATGGTCGAGATATCTGTACCTTTGTGAGGTACAAGAGCAGCTGCTAAATGAGAAAGGTGAGAAATGTTTGTTGATGTGATTGCGCGCGCAACCTGCTTTTAACATCACAACGTTCTATGTCAATCTAATACCTCTTTTATCTTCTTTCTGGTGCAGGAGAAAAATGTTTGCGGTGGTTGACTTGTGGTACATTTAAGCTCACGAGCGCCTCCCAAAAGGAGGCCCAGAATGCAGACTCCCGGCTTTCGAAGGAGAAGGCATCGAAACCTGAAAGTTTCCGGCTGCATCAACGTACCAAGCAGGTGGCGCCGTATACACCAAGCGAAGTATTAGTAGCATGGGACTGGGACACGGAAGAGGAGCGCCGAAAGATCAATGCAAGCACGCAGCGATGGATCCCGGGTGAGCAATATGACTTGTTGGTCAAACGAGTCATCGCCAGCGACATGTCAAAGAGCTTTGAGCCACCCCAGCATAGAACACCCAAACTCTTACTGCGCGACGCAATCATGCCATTAGAGGATAAGGAGGATAAGGAGGATAAAGAGAACGCGGAGGCTGAAGAGGGTGAGAGTTCGGACGAGGAAGCCTCTTTGTCGTCCTTGTCCGATGATGACGACCGGATGTGTGAATAACTCGATCAGTCCGATGAACTTGTATATGGAAGTTGTCAAACAATAGTATATATTGTGAATATCTAATGTTGAACTATCATGGTATTACCACGTTTGATTTCCTTGCACTCATTTTACCTAGTTCATTTTCCTTGCACTCAGATTGTTCGGACGCCCAAGGAATCCTTGGGAACGCGTATCACATGGATGGAACAAACACCGCATGTCTGCATGGTCATATAAAACTTGCTTTCACGGCATCCCTGTTCATTTTTTGCTTACGCTCACCATCCACCCACCTCCTACCAACATTCCAAGAACATGGACGCTCAGCGAATCAAGCTGACGGTCGATCCGAAACATGTTTTGTTTTTTATTGTTCTGCCCTTCATCCGTGCGAGGTACGATAGGAGAAGGCAAGCGCAAAGGGATTCAGTTGCTAGAATGAGAAACACCGAATGCCCAGAGTGTATGAGGAAGTATTTTGACCTTTGGGAGGACAAGAATCGGAGGAACCATTTATGGCATAAACATTTTCATGAGAGGCACGACCCCGTGTGGCGTCGAGCCTTGGAGTTAGAACCAATTCGTCCCCGTTTTCGTCTGACACGCCTTGGCCGCCATCTGTTAAAACTGCAGAGTCACCCGAATTTTCACCCCGACAATCTCGATTGATGACCAGGTATATGTTTCTTTCTTTCTTTCTTTCTTTCTTTCTTTCTTTCTTTCTTTCTTTCTTGAGCAGGATTGCCTTGCTATCATCCTAGCCACAAATTCTTATCCACCTGTGAATTCTGTGTGCCCGCAGATGATGACACCATAGAAGCCAGTAAAGATAGATGGCCAGGTATGTGTTTCGGACGGCCAAGGAATCCTTGGGAACACCTATCGCATGGATGATACAAACAACACATGTCTTCATGGTCATATAAAACCTGCTTTCGCTCACGATAGACCCCACCTCCTACCAGTAAGCGAATAACGATGTCAGCGAACGACAAGCTGGAGCCACAAGCCCAACCCAAAGGGGAACCTGCCGTAGGCGGAGATGAAGGTTTGCACCCTAAAAAACGAATAGCATCGTTTTATCCTGCGTGTATGACTTAACGAACCCACTTGTTTATTGTAGTTCTTGTATCATGGTAGTCGATTGTTTTGACCACCCTTGGTCTGTAGTAGGTTATTCCTCCCTTCAATATATTTCTCGGACGCCCATATTTTTGTGGGAATCCATCGATCATAGATTTAACACGTGTGATGTACGGGTGCACGCTTCGGTTGCAGCCGGCGCCGTACTGAGGCCACTGACATTTGGATTGAGATATGGAGAGTACAATGATGTCGGAGAATGGATTGATTACGACTTCGAACCCTCTCATGGGTAGCTACGGAAGTAGCGATAATGGCAGCCACTTTGAATACTAGGCAAGCCTCGTCCCCTCAAATCCTTTCGGGTGAAGACCTCGAGGATGCCGAGTTGCCGACATGTTCCCCGGGATTGATGCCGACGATGTCGTCCCTGACTATGGGGAAGCGGAAGTCATCGGCCAAGCTCGCAGAGTGCAAGGTGATGCCGGCGCTACCGTATATCGCGACATCGACGGCGAACCAATGCCGGTCGCTCAGCATACGCATTACCTTTACCGGGGTAACGAGTTAGCCAATCTGAATTTGGTGGAGTATGGCGCCCTTGTGGATGTGGTGCGGCAACCCAAAAAACCGGAGGACGAAGAAATGCCGGAACCGACCTCTCCACGCTGCGTCCAGAACATTCCCGAAACCGGCTTGGTTGTCGAAATGCCGGTTCCTCAACGTGGACGGCCTGTGAACGGACTATTTCGATTTCATCCCGATCATCCCTTGCACGACACCCACGTGCAGCGTATCCGATCTAAGTTCAAATGTCCCATCTTAGCAGGCGGGCCTCCCCCTAAGTATCCTGGACCACGTATTATTGGGAACAAGACCTGGACGAAGAAGGCCGAGAAATACAGCGCATATATGCTCGCGTTAATCCAACCTTGGGATATTGCCCAATGGACGGCTTGCATGGATACCGGCGACGCCGTCGAAGCACAAAATCTAAAGGGTCCGGCCACCGGCTGGGACGCTTTTTGTGATTGGTGCCAAGCTGCCTCCCGGCCTGATGCACCTTTCATTATGCGGGCACGCCTTGCGTATGTCGAGAATGTGACCTTTGGACTCAACGTGAATTCGCGGAAGAAAAAGATTCTGACCCAGTGGCGTGCCCGAGCGGTCGTGGATTGGGCAACGCTTGAAACCGCAGCTGAGAAAGGTCAAGGTCCGTACGTTCCCCCGGCAAACCCTACTGGAGAGCAAGTACCTATGCGTGACCGAAATATGGAGTTGGATGCGTTGATCGAGGAAATCCGTACACGCAACCTTCAAGTGTTGGAAGATGCTGAGGGCGCTGATGGGGATTCTCGGCTTGATGCGTTGAAAGCGGAGCGCAAGTTTGTGCAGGGCTCCATCGACTTCTTTGAGCGGATTCACACCGAGACCATGCCGGCGACCGGCGATGACCGCGTGAACAATCCGTCGACCGATGTTCTGGGACCCACCCGCGTAAGCCGTCCTGATTTGGTCTCATCCTACACCGAACAAGATGCTAATCGTGTAGCGGAAGTTATGGCACAAGAGCCGGACGCGTCCATCCCGGAACAACGAACTGTCGCTACGGACGAGACCGCTTCGCCTCATGATATTGGAGCAGGCGTCGATCCTCACATTCGAGTTTGTCCCGCCGACTTTCAATCCAAGACTGAGGCCAAGATTTTCGATCACCTCCTTGGGTGGCTTCGACTACAAACAGGCGACGGTCCATCTCGTCATCGAGCGGCACGCCCCTTTGTCATTCTTTCGGACGCGAAACGACCTTACCCTCGCGTGTCAACATTTCTTTCATCGGTATCCCGTCTTGGCGTTCCATCGGACAACATTGGATGCCTCCGCATGCCTTCTACCCCCTCCGATGAATTTGGGGCCTTTGCTCACGAGATATGCCCTAACGTATATGACGCTTTGTTTGGCACCGGACCCATCCCAGCGGATCATGCCATCTTCAAATGTCGGCTGCTTCTCGTTCCAAAGTGCGTATACGACGATGCCGCTCTCTTCGCCCGCTTACAACAGCTTTGTGCGACGAGGTTGGCGGTGGAAGGAATGCCTATGGAGGAGCGTGATACGTGGGGCGGATTGGCCATAATGGTGGTAGGCGACTTCGACGGAGCTTCGTTTTTAATCACCACCGATCTAAACGCAGCTCAACGTGATGCGGTCACCCCCGTGTTGTCATGGTTATCCCTATGTCTGGCCGCCGAGGCGCAGAGCAAGCCTCCTCCACCTCCACCGATGACTTCCTTGTGGGACGGCGGACCGGGCACCGGCAAGAGTTACGTCGCCAAAGCCTTGTGCATCGCCGCGAATCTTTTATCCGGTCATGATGGCACCGTGGTTTGCTGCGCTCCGTCCGGGGTTGCGGCGGCTCTCATCCCAGGTGCGCGGACCATTCATAACTTGGGTGATATGAAGCCCACGGAAGCTTGCAGGGCAGTGCCTTTGAAGGCCATGAATCCGGCCACGAAGGCGGAGTACGCGGTGCGCCTTGGCCCCGGTACCGCCTACATATTACTTATCGACGAAATCTCCATGGTTGAGGCATGCTTGTATGGACATCTTCAAGATCGTTGTGCCGAAATCCGACGAGTCGGCAACGAGGCCAAAACTGAATGGGGGGGACTAGCGGTGGTGGCTGTGGGCGATTTTGGACAACTAGCCCCCGTGGGAAAATCGTTGTACAAACAAGCTTTAAACGTCTTTTCCGGCCAACGATCATTTGATGTGGCTGAGACAGCTGGTCGTCTATTCCAAGCTATCCGGCGCTATCCATTAACCGAACAGGTATTTCCGATTACTTTAATACCTCATGGAAATCTTATTTTTTTTCAATACCGAATCCTTCCGCGGTTTTTGCATAGGTCGCAGCTTCTATAACAATGTGGCTTCTGAGTCAAAAGCTGATAGCCGATGACTTTTGCCAATAATTGCCGACCAAATAATAATCAGGCCGTGGAAACATGTACCTAAAGGGTTTTCGTCGATCGGTCGTTTATATATCAGGGCTGCATCCCAATAACTGCAGGGCTTCATCCCAAGAACTGCAGGGTTGCATCCCAAAAACTGCAGGGCTGCATCCCGAGAACTGCAGGGTTACATCCCTAACATTTTTACCCTGCATTAAATTGATATGACAGGAGCGGGAATTGATCCTTCCTTGCTGAGGTGTAGTGAGCCTTGTATAAATCATACCCTTACACAGATACGCATATGCCAAGGCACGGTATCGATAACTCGATAAGTCCGATTAATCGATTAATCGGACTTATCGTTATCAATCGATTAGTTCAAACGAGTTATCGTGGATATCATTATCAACCGATTAGTTCGTTTGAGTTATTCATATCAATCGATTAGTTCGACTGAGTTATTCATATCAATCGATTAGTTCGTTTCAATTATTCATATCAATCGATTTGTTCGAACCCATTTTTCGAATCGATTAATCGATAAATCGCATTTTGCGGGGACGCCAAGCCACCACGTGGATATCGCGATATATCATGATATCCCCATGGTTTCCAGCCAATGCCCAATTGTACTTTATCGATCCTAAGATCGATATTCGAAGCTTTGAACAACTCATTTCTCCCTTATTATGATCCACCCAATGACCGGCTGTACCTCGCCGATTTTCAGATCGATATTGCAAATTGCGTGTTACCCCGTACCTTTAAAAGCCCCTCATTGTCACTGAGGCGCCTGTTTGGAACAGTACATAGAGTATACCCGGTCCTCCCCGTTCGCCCCCAACAAAGCCAGCATCGTCATCATGCGTGGAAAAGGCCCGAAGCGGAGAAAGACCAGTACGAGTAGCGGCAACGCCGACGGTGTCACGCTTCTGGCGCAAGGGAAAGGGACGACTAAACGGACTCAGAAGAACCCTTTCGACCGGCATGGCAGCGATGAGGTAGAGTACTTCGTTCGTGAGATCAAGGCACTGCCGATGTTGAACGGACTTTTAGTACCTGCGGGCAAATGCATTCTGACTTGAGGAAGTGTATGTCTGAGGGCACCTTAGAGCATTCGCTCATGGCTAGTATTAACACCCGTTGATATAATATTGTTTTGCCTGATTGCCTTGTTTTCCTTCAGTTTGCAGTGTTCATTGTAGTCTTGACCACATACTTATTAGGGAACTTACTATGTCTGGTACTTCGTTATCATGATAGTTATCGGGGGATATCGATAATTATCATGATATATCATGCTAGATGTAGTTATTCATATCAATCGATTAGTTCGAGCGAGTTATTCATATCAATCGATTAGTTCGTTTCAGTTATTCATATCAACCGATTAGTTCGTTTCAGTTATTCATATCAATCGATTAGTTCGACTGAGTTATTCATATCAATCGATAGTAAAAAATGACTTATCGGGAGTTATTCGATAAGTTCAAAAAAACGCGATACCGAGCCTTGGCATATGCGGGTACCAATATCTGTGAAAAACTGCTAATGCTACCTTTGCCAAGACCGTGGTTTGTCATCGGATCCTATGGCCAGTCATCCGAAACTACCGGAGACATCGACTGAGGTAGACGGAGTTGTGATCCTAAGTTATGCCTGAAAAACATAACTAAAATAAATTTCACATTAGTACGTGGCGAATCCACTCTCACTCATCGCGACAGATGTTCGTCAAAGCGTGCGTACTGGACCAATAATTGAGGAGTTGAGCAGACCGGGTAAAGGATTATAAGTCCAATCCCGTTAAGCAGGGCCACTCCGTTTGCATTAAAACAAGCCCCCGGTGAAATAACTCCGGAAACATCCAAAGGGCTCCCCATGACCGCCTGTGAACCTCCGAAGTTGCTTCAGGAGGGGAGGAAGGGTTGGGTGCACAATATATAATAACTGTGGAAACGAACAGCAAACGATCAGTTATATATA